>JAVCKV010596384.1:0-28545 GCA_032274145.1 Herpochondria borealis
GATCCAGCAAAGTGCTGGTACTGTCTTCGCGGTCATCCGCTGTTGACGACATGATCGATTCTTCAACTCTCTCTTGATTTCTACGCTTTTCTCTTGCTCTTCAACAAAACCAGCAACGACTCAACAAGGCCTTCACTCAGTGCGATTACTACACGTTACCGAAGCGAAGGAGAAAGCGATGAACGGAGCGACGACTGACTCTTTCAACAACCAACAACGCCTCTCTTCATTGAACAAAAGGCATCTCAGCATGCCCGTTTCGTCTGTGCTCCCGCCAGCAAGTGACCCTGACATTCATGTGGACACTGTTTCTTGCTTAGGACAAAACCAGTCATGTTGCAGATTGTACTATGAATGTACTCCACGTCGTGACAAAAACCAGCATAGTGAAAACAGTGGGCGTAAGCGCATATGTATGTGGGGCAATACGGTCGGTTTTGTCTAAATTTCTTGGTCTGATCACTGGTTCGGTGACACAGTAGCCAGTAAAGCTTCTGACGAAACATCCAAAATGATAAAAACACAAAAACCTCAAAAATAGAAAGCTCTTTGAACTTTTGGATGCAAACAGAAGCGTGAGCGAGGAAGGAGCTCATTGTGCGCGGCGGTTCGACCTCAACCACCATGTCAGCAGATGCAAGAGTGAAGCAAGAAGACGGGAGAGAAGAAGAGGAGGAGGAGGACCTCTTTGGGCAGGATGACGACGAGGAAGAACAAGAGAAAGCGCAACCGACAGCAGTTGTCAAGGAGGAAGATCCAAACGAGGATGCCAACGAGGAAGAGGAAGATCTTTTCGGTCAAGACGATGATGACGCCGAGGAAGAGAAATCTGTGAAGCAAGAAGAAGTTATAGAACCCGCGACCTCGGTTGACGAGGAGAAAGAAAAGCCCGTTGTAGAAGAAAAGAAAGATCCTGAACCCAGCAACCTAGGTTTTGAATTGGACACAACCCCGTCAGACGTGCCTGTTTCATCTCCTGTTCCTCGCAAGCCAAAGGCACCATCGTCACCGAAATCGCCCAAATTACCTCCATCAGCACCATTGTTATCTGATCCTTCACCGAAGGCTGGCACATCTCCGAGAAGCAAATCGAACAATCCGAAAGCTGCCAAGTTTGGGCTACCCAGTAACGTGATTATACCCGATTCTGTAGACGCTTCGTTGCTCTCTGGCCGAATTGTGGATACTCTGAAAGTTCTCCCTTCCAACCTGTGCAACGATGCACTTCAAGAATACGACGATGCGATTCAGCAACGAAAGAAAATTCGCAGTCACGGTGCGTATCTGTTTGGTGTCTTGAAGCGATACCTTTCGGTCCACGAACGCGCTGGTGGTAGCATGGGTCAAGAGTTGACGCCACAAGTACAACGTCGACTCGACCAGCTAGTCACAGATGGATTCTGTACGCAAGATGAAATGAACGAAAAGGTCAAGAGCAAGATTCGAATGCTCTCGGAAAAGGATGCTATTTTTGCAATTGAAGAGTTCTCGGGAGTCGATCGAGGGTCCATTCGAAATGTAGGTAGTTATTTCATGGGTATTCTGAATCGGTACATGAGGGGAGAACGAATGAGTAAGAACGAAGGAGGAGGAAGACAGGTAAGGACTTCTTGTTCGTTCACCAGATTGCAAGCGTCCTTGTTCTCATGTTTCTTTCTCATACACAATTTGAACAGGAACCTCGCTCACAACATGATGGCCGAAGCCACGATCGCGGTAGGACTCACGATCGCGACTTTCATCGTGATAAAGGTTATGGTCAGGACAGAGATTCCTATCGTCGTGAACGCTCTCGCGATGATCCTTATAGAAACCATAATGATCGATCCAATTTTGCTCCTCGTCAGCAGTCACACTATGGTCAACAACCACAGCCACCACCTCCTCCTCCACCACCACCACCTCGTCCTCAGTATGGACAGCAGCAGCAACCGCCGAACCCGTATCAGCAGCATCCACCAAACGCGTATCAGCAGCAGCAGAACTTTGTTCCTAACCAGCAGCAGCCACAGCAGAACTTTGTTCCTAACCAGGGATTTCCACAAGGAATCCCTGGATCGTCCCAACCTCCCATGCGGCAACCACCTTTCAACCAACAACCTCCACATATGGGCCAAATGCAAGGCAATCCACATATGCCACCCATGCAAGCTCCAGGTCCAATGCCTCCAGGTGCTCCAATGGCGCAGCAGCAGCAGCACGGTATGATCAATCGTCCTGGAATGCCTGTTCAAAATCAAACCATGCAGCCGTGGCAACAACCACAGCAGCAGCACGGAGGACAGGCAGATATTCTCGGTATTGCTGCTAAAGCAGCACAAGCGTTAGCCACCAGTCAAAATGTCCTCCAGAGACCAGGTATGCAGCCTCCAGGGATGCCTGGTATGCCGCAGCCTGGTATGCCACACCATGGTATGCAACACCATGGTATGCCGCAGGTAGCCATGCCACAACATGGTATGCAGCAGCAGCAGCAGCAGCTGGGTATGTCGCGACCAGGCATGCAGCAGCAGCAGCAGCAGCAGCCACCTCAACAGTATCCCGGTCAGCCACCGGCGTTCAATCCTCCTTTCCAACCTCAGCAATCTCAGCAATCTCAGCAGTTTCAACCACCACGTCGTGGTAGAACTGTTGCGAAGATGCACGAACTGCCTATCGCTGTTCAATTCGCAGTGCAGGTAGGTTGCTCTCTCGCTCGCTCGCGGATAGTCGTCGTCTCGTCACAATTTGTTTCTCAACTCGTTCTTTTCACCCTTTTTTTAGAATCTCCAAACAATTGGTCACATCAGCGGGCCGCTAGATGAAGGGATATTAGGAATGGTGAAAGACTTACCAGAGCCAATGGCCCTCGCTGCAATCAACAGATTTGTTTCGTTGGATACGTCGTCAATGAGAAATACAACTGCATACTTCGCTGGCTTGTTAAGACGCGAACTTGAGAAGATTAAGCGCCGCTAGTTCCGAATAACTCTAGACTATGACCTAGAAACCCAGAGGAATGGTAGCTCTTACTGGTTGTGATATTAATTACTATAGATATTACTTATTTCAAAGGCCAACCCAACCAGAAGTAAAATGAACTTTGTCAACTAGCAGAATCTACTTCACGGAGAGACTTTTCGTCTTTTTTGGTCGAGACTTCCGCTTCTTCCTCGGGAACTCAACGCGAATGGCAAGGCTCTCTTTCCGGGTAGAGTCCTGCCGCGGGCACCCCTACCTTTAGCCGTATCAGTCGATGCCTCTTGCTCTGATAGCCAAATAGCCGCTGCCTTGATAAGATCAGCCATGTCTTCCCCTAGATCCTCGTCGTCACTGTCGCTGTTGCTGCCGTTATTGTCCGCCTTCTCATCAACAGCAGTGTTATCGTCGTCAACTGACGTCGAGCCGTTATCGTCATCCTTGGGTTCGCCGTCATCGGTCTTGGACCATGCCCGCTCAAGGTGCAGGCGCTCCCAAACACGCTTGAAGAATGATTTCTTCCAGCTCCCACTTAGCTCTGCCTTCTGCAGTGTCGCACGGTGATACAAGTAGGCAAGGGAAGCCTTGATTGGTTCAGGGCATCGAGTGCACGATGTCATGTGCGCCTGCAACGAATTAGCGGTATTGTCCGTTAAATTCTTGGCCGAGACCGGAAAGTACCTGCCAAAGTTGTTCTTGGCGGAGCAGTGCTTGCAACAGATCCCAGGAAATCCAATGACGCGGTCTCGGCCTCGAGCACCAGGACCCCCTCTTCTATCGGTCTTCTTAAAGCGACATGGTTTCACCTGGCGCAGAAGAAGCATAACGTGATCAGTGCACATCCCTTTGTCATCAGCTCGAACTAAGGACAACTTGCTCGATGGAAACTCTGTTGCTCCAGCATTCTCCCTGTCCAGGTTATCGGCTGGACTGGGTTGTTGAAGGGGGTCTCGTCGGAATGTGATACCCCATCCTGATCCTCCAGGGGGGACGTCCCCCAAACCAATGTCACGAGCTGCATCAATCCAGTATTGCTGAGCATCGCCGTCAGCTTTCGCGCCGAAGCCCCGCAAGGAGCGGAAGGTTGGTTTGACATCATCCGGCATCGCAGGACAATTTGGAAAATGCAAACGGATCATATCGCCGACCTTGGTGTGAATCGAGGCGATCGAGTCGGGAAAGTATAGGCATCCTCCAGATCGCTCAGCTCTCGGCAGGGTCTTGCAGAAGACGCAACGAATCCCCACCTGCCCGATACCAGGCTCTTTTCTGCCTGCGTAACCGTCGAGGCTATCCTTTTTCTTGAAGCTGAATACCTCCACCATATCGCTTCTCACGTAGCACTGCATTTCAGAAAGCCAATGTGGATCGTCAGTCTTGGTCAGACGAACACAACCTTCGTGCCATAGATCAACATGCTTCTTCTTGCTAGACTTGCTCTTGGCCTTCGACGAGCCGTAACTCCGTCCCGACCTATCCATGTCATCGCTATCACTATCAGAAGTTTCCTCCTCTTCTGTTTCAGTTTCTTCCGACGTGCCGTCAGAATCACGGTTGCCCTTATCATCATCGCTACCGTCACCTTTTGATAGGTTCGGGCGCTTCTTTGCTGCCTTCTTCGCGGCAGCCTCCCTCTTCTTGCGAGCCCAGGTACCAGAACCCTTCTTCTTTCCTCCCTCGTCATCCGACAGAGGAATTCGTTGAATTCGACACCATAGGCGGTGGAAGAACACCTTTCTACCACCATGTTTTGGTTTATCTGCCCGTTTGCCGTCTGGGCCCATCCTAGCACGTTTCATCAACTCCAGATTCTCCCGAATCTCAATAGGACAACGGCGGCAATTTCTGACGTGATTCATGATCGTTTGCGAGGTGGTTGTTTGGGACAACGACGCCTCCGATGCAGGAAAATATCTGCCGCAACCCGCTTGACCGACACAGTGCCTGCAGGCCAAACCAGGGAAGCCCACCTTTCTTCCCTTGTAACACCCAACCTTGTCTGCCTCCATAAGATTGCACGGCGACATTTGCTCGAGCGTCAAGTAGAGGTAGTCGGAGATCAGAGGTTGGTCAATCGGAAGTACCAACGGATAGTGCTCTACTGGTGGTACCTCGATGGCCTCTTCCTCGTCGTTATCACCAGTCTCCTCCTTTTCTTCGGTTTCGTCAGGGGTACTAGCTTTTGCAGGTGTCCCCTCGGCTTTCTTCTTAGCTTCCTCCTCTTTCGTTCCAGAGGGCCCACTCAATGGTGGTAAAGGACCGTACGGATCACGACCAAAGTGGATACCGTGGGGAGTGTCAACCAGTCCAAGACGCTTCGCAGAATCAATCCAGTACTGCTTGCGGCCACCACGAGCAGAGCTTGAGACCTTCAGCTGTTCGATCTTTACACGAACCTCGGGTGGAAGGGAAAGGCAACAATCGAAATGTAGCCGCAACATCTGTTGAACAGAGTTGTAGATGCCACTAATCAGACTGGGGTATGATGTTGCTTGCTGTCCACGTTCACTTGGTGGATCATTGCGGCAATGCATGCAGCGGATACCAACCTGACCCAACGCAATAGGCTTGTTGCGTCCGTGCATAGGAGCTGCAATATCAGCTTCTGTAGCTCCAAAGGCTTCTGCGAAGTTGGAACGTAGGAACACTTGCAGCTCAGAAAGCCAATATTTGTCTTCAGGTAATCCAAGCGGAACGCATCCGGAGAACCAGCGCTGTTGGCTTTCATCATCTTCATCGTTAGCCTTCTTGGACGCAGCTGCCGGCGACGACAGTTTCGACGCTGAGCCACGCCCTCTTCCACCTCCACGACCGCGGCCTCGTCCGCCACGCCCTCCACCACGGCCTCGTCCACCACGGGGAGGTGGAGTTCTGGATGCAGATCCAGGTTGGGGCTTCGCGGTAGATTGACCCTTCAGGTACTGTAGCGCGTTCGCCGAGACTGCCTGGCTAGGATGCACTTTCCCTTCTTGTAGTTCATAGGCTCTATTGAGCAATGCAGCTGAAGATAGGTCTTGAGCTTGACGCTGGTAGTATGAAGCAAAATCGCGCGCTGAATGAGGAGAAAATTGATATCCAGCTGGAGCGGCGGCATCGGGGCTTCCGCCTGGTGCCCCGTACCCAGCATATGCTCCTTGTCGTCTAGCATTAGCATAAGCCAGGCTAGCTTCAGCTGCAGATGGCAACGCGCTGTATGGATTCTGAGCACCAAGGTAGGATGGCTGATACGTCTGACGTCGATAATAGGGGGAAGCACCATCTCCAGCTCCGCTAGCATTCTGCAGCATAGATAGATAAGAAGCAGCTGCTTCAGAAGAAGCGTTTCGGTCAGCGGCGGCGCGAAGAGCCGCACTTGGTGCGAAACTTAAAGCGGCAACACGAGATGCTGCAGAGAGTCTTGAGGCAGCTGCTTGAGATCCTGCAACATTGCGAACGAGCTCAAGATCACCTTGAAGTTTCTTTTGTTCCGCTTCATCCTCGGCATCATCGAACTGTCCCCCAGGACGAAACATTTTCAATCTGTTGAGAGGTTCCAACAGAAAGACTATGGTGAGAATCGAAGTTTCAATACGATGATCGCAGAGAATGAAGAAGGCGTTGAAGGTGTCATAAGCGCAACAGCACACCCGACTGATTGCGTGGAAAATGTGGGGTTGGTTCGCCCGTAGGCCATAGTATGAATTCTACATCAGCAGAACACATACCACCAACAGCCGTCACCTCTCACATTTTGGAGATGAGGCTTGTACTAGCCGACAGCTCTTCCGCCCACTCTCACCACTTCAACCAATGCATCAAACGATATAACTTGACCGTGAGTGGATGGAACGTACCTTCAATCTCAATGAATGATAACGAATATGAACGGAATAATGTTGACCTCGTCTCCGTTTCGTGATCGAAGTTGTGTCGAAAATTTGAGAAAATATGTCTGCGCCTTTCGTGAACTCTCTCTTCTCGGATCCTGCCTACGTCATGCTTGGTATGTCTCTACTGGCGATAAGATGTGTGAGGCTTGAAACTTCTTTTGGCCAGCCGGCTCGGTGGGCTTCGCAACTCACTTTTTCTACAACCACATGACGTCGACCCTCAACTCTTCACAAAATCGAAAAACTGGATTCCTTCAAGTGGTTCGTTTTGCACCGAAATCACTCCATTATCTATCGTGCCCCATCATGGAGTTAGATTCATTCAATCCCACATCTTCACAACCAATTAAAAGTCGAGCTGAAAATGGAAGCGAGTTTGTACTACGAGAGTACTCTAGCACGGGGCAGTTCTTTTAGCTTTCATGCTGTCGTCCACATACGAACGCCTCAATAGAAGACACTTTGGAGATATAAATTCTTCTTGTTGGAGCTCTTCTGGTCAGCCCAAGCTCAACTTTGCGGGCTGGATTGGTTGGTCACGAAGGATAAAGTCTTGGCACGGCTGCAACCGCTCGCCCAAGCAGTATCGGCACGGCTGCAACTGCTCTCCCAAGCAGTATCTTCCCTGTCTCTGTACAAATAATGATGTTAACCACCTACTCACCACCATATGCTTCAGATTTAGGCTTGGTTGTTGAATTGTCGGCACGAAGAACGCGTTCCCTTAGCACCGGCACAATCATTGTGTAGGTTACCTTCTGGGGGGCCTAGAAGCTCGGAACGGCTACCCGGTGTTGATTTGAGGCAACTTTTGTAATGAATCATTGATCAGGACGAGGTACAGCTACTAGCTAGCCAGCAGCAAACGGTAAATATGAATAGGCAACGATCCGCCCTTCCTTGTCTAATTAGTGGCTGGTCAAACTAATATCGCAAGACCTTCGTATCTGGTAGCACATCGATTCAGGAGAACATAAATACATAATTATGTGGTTCGTTCTTTCAAACTATAGGTTTGGGATTTAGGTAGAGATATCATATCGCCCATACTACATGTAGCTCTAGCGATTGCAACCATTATGGATACCTGGTACAGATGTGACAGGAATATCTGAATTGTATGCTGGTATATGTACATGAATACATAATAAGCACATCTTCAACCAAGAACATATTGGTACTTGCTTCAACCAGGGGCTCGGTTTTCATAGAAAGTCCGCCCGAAGAGACACATGCATACTACATAGAATACGAACTACGTGAATGAATACTTTGCAACCTCTTTCGAACTTACAAGAACAACAGGTACGTATATCAGCACTGGGATGCGTTGGTGCACGGGCGCGACCGTGCACGCTTAGATAAGGCCAATTGGCGCTCTACGTACTGTACTTTACCTGGTGATGCCAATTTCTGAAATTGCCGAGTGCGAACTTAGCTACAGTCCTCTCGCTCTACTCTAGACTACGAATCAAGATAGAATGAAGACTTGAATATCCTTGCTTGAAGGCTGGTTCTAATACGCACTTTCCAATCCACTTTTGTTTACAGTCCATGCTCCCGACTACCCGCTAGGACCAACGACGCGAGCTGCTAATTTGTTGTTCGGCGGAGTGGCAGTTCTGTAACCGCACTGCCTCAGTCGCCTGTGTCCAGAGCAGGCAAGCGCATCGTTTGCTCGAGAGCTGGAAAAATGTTGGGTTTGGACTGGGCATTGCGACAGGTACGTTCAACATAAAGTGTCATCATGCAATTTGTTACTTCCCCGTTAACGTGTCTAATATCACTATTGCACTTCCATGGACATGTTCTCCTTGTTCGTTTCTTCTTCTTCAATAAGACTGAGCTCGTCATCTAGTACTTGACGTTGCTTACCCCTCCTGTTTCCTCGTTTCGCTGCTTTGGCCTTTGCTCGCTTTGCCTTCTGACCAGCTGCCTGGTTTTCCTGACCAAGTAGTGAGTGGTCGTTCAGCTTTTTCTCCCATTCCTCCAAACATTCCTTCATTTCTGGCTTAGCAAACTTCTTGGCCCTTGCGACGATGGAGAAGAAACTCTTCTTGACCTCTTCGTCAAAGAGCGCGTCCTTGTACAAACGGAAGAGATCTGTCAAGGTCTTGACAGAGCGTTCGTTGATCTTCAGAGAAGCTAGGCAGAACGCGAGATCCGCCTTCTGTGAAATCGTGACGCACTTTGGAAATCTCTGCAACAGCTTCTCTACCAGCATCTCGTTCTGACGTTCCTTTTTGATGAAGCCAAGGAGGAAGCCCATGATGCCTCGAAAGTCTTCCTTCTTCATGGATTGTTGGCTCAGCTGACTGATGATATCCGGCAGCAAATTGTAGATCGGATTATTCGTTCTCTTGCTGAGCTCAAAGAACAGCAATCGTGACATGTCTCTGATCCGTGGATCTTCGTCACGCAAACACATAGCGATTTCGCAAACCTGTCCTTTCACCTTTACCATGTCGTTTAGAATCAAATGGGTCAGGACCATCAACGTATGCCTTCTGACTTTCGTGGACGAGTCACGAAGACAAGCGTACAGTCTTGGAGTGTAAGGTTCCACCTCGTTGGGGAACCGGAACGCGTGGTCTCCAAGAGCTACAACTGTGTTGGCGCGGAGAATCGTGTCGTGTGCAGGAGCATTTGCTAGTGCTGTGAAGATGAGAGGTAGGTGATCTTCACAAAATGAGATTGAGATGCACATGAACTTGCAAAGTGCGAGATTGGCACTCTGCCTCAGGATTTCAGACTGGAAATTGCCCCCCTCATTGCCAACAACGCGAATGAGAAGAGGAGTAAAGGAACTGATGAGGCCTCGACTAAGAATCTCCTTCTCCGAGATGTCGTTGAAACGACGTTCATTTTCGGCTTCAATCTCTGCAGCTACACCAAGCTCAGCTTCAATCGCGTCTTCCTCACCCTCTCTTTGCGACTCCTCTTTTGCCTTGTCGGCCATTTCTTGATTCTTGAGCGACTTCATCGCATTCCCACGTCGCAGAGCTCCACTCAAGAATTCCGTATACACCAAGAGCTTCAGCGCAATGTGACCCACAACGAAGAAGAAGCGAGCAAGACGCAAGGAATGGCAGGTAGTTGGGCGTTCGTCGTCTCCTTCAACGCCAAATGTAACCGCAGCCATCGCGCGGATTATATTGGCACATTCAGTTTCGGCTTCTTCCGCAACGACAAACAAGGCATCAATGCACTGTTCGGCAGCGGAGAACCATGAAAGGGTGTCTTGTGAATTGTCATCGACACACCAATCACCACGAACGACAACGCAGAGACGTTCGATGGTCTGCTCCAACATGATCGCCTTTGCTGACATTGGATCCAAGTTCGCAATACTGATTTTCTGAAGTGCACAAGCTGCAGAGCGAACAGTCTTCCAATCACGCCGTTCCTCTACATAATCGCCAAGACCAGCATCCAACAACAACTTGAGGCGACTGGCACTGTCAACTATGGAGCGATCCGTACTAGCTGCCATGGACAGTAGCAATAGAGCAGCAGCTCGAGCTTCACCATTTGCTTTGGAAGCAATCGACCAAAGGATCAAGAACACATCTGCGGGTATGCGTTCATCCTTGACAAGGCGACCAAGTGCCTCCTCGATGGACGCTAGCTCGCTAAGGGATGCTCGACCGACCAAGACCAACAGATTGTGCGCAATCTGTTTTTCAGGGAGATGATCTTTACCATCTGTACCAGGAACAGCAATAAAGACCTCGACAAATGCCTGAAGCACCTCATTTTGAATGGACTTCTCCGTTGACCACATGAGTGCGAGCGCTTGTTTCATTCCCGTCGTTGCACAAGGAAGCTGAAAGGTACGAGCTCGCACGAAAAATCGTAGAGCTTCCGTTACATCGCTGGTGTTCGCCGACAGAAGCATACCCTGACATGCTTCATTCGCGTACTCGAATTGATCAATGAAATCCAATGCAGACTGGGCAAACTTGAGGGCTTGGACCTGGGATCTGAATTCTGCTTCCGTCTCAGATAAGTCTTCGACATTTTCCATTGCATCAGCATCGGCAATCGCTGCCGAAAGCGCAGCTTGGTCCAGCTGTGCGAGGGCTTCTTCATCATCTTGGTCTTCAGCATCCTTTCGTGCAGCTTCCTGGGCCTCTTTGATGTCCTTAGGCATGTTCGCTTTCAACGACTCGTAGACCTCGCCAAGCTTGACACGGTATGGTTTTGGATCCAGAGACCCTAGAAACGGATTATGCTCCAACAAAGAAGTCAAGAGCTGAGAGAAAATGTTGTTAGATCATGCATATCAAGATGTTCAGAATCGCAATGAGAAACGTGGACAGTGTTCTTACCTGCATGGCACTGCGACGAACCATGACAGTCTTGTCTTGCAACCGATCGGAGGCCAACGTAGTAACTGGTAAGAGCCTGTCGATAGGAAGTGCCCCCGATCGCACAATGGATATCCAGGCCTTCATGACTGCTCCACGCGTAAAGGAGCTGACGTCTAGCACTCGGTCGCTGAGAACATCAAGGAGGGCATTTCGGGATTTAGAAAAGTCGAGGTTACTAGCATCTTCATCTCCAGACTTGACAGTCCCAATGTACACCAAAATATGACCAATTGCTGTGGCAATAGAGGAACGAATCGAATATGGCTCCGCATTGAGGTGAGGTAGAATGTGCGAGATACTAGTCAGCACCAAACGAGGACGCATGCGTGCCAGATCACTGATGAAAGGGGCCACATTCCGAATGCCGCTAGCCTTTCCTCCGTCACTGCCGGAGCTTGGCTTCAACCTTCCAACCTCACGAATAAGCTCCATCGCCAATCGGTTTGTTGGATCTTCTTTCACCATGCCACACAACTCTGCCACCAAGGGTGCCATGTGTTCGTAGTCATGAAGGAGATCCACTAGAGCGGCCACAACGGTGGATTGCAAACTCTCAGAAGAGTCGACAGTGGCGCAAATCATTTGCAGCGCTTGGTCCCCACAAGCACCCCTACGCGCTACGACACCTGTAGCGCTCTCGAGCATTTGGTAGGCAATGCGACAGGGTAGAATCGCAACGGCTTCATCTGCGACTCCACGTTTCCAGAGCTGTGATCGATGTTGACACATTGCGGTGGCGCCGACCAACATGGCATCAGCGCACGTGGCACGAAGAGCATCCCTTTCTATAATCTCAGCCTTGTTGTTGGTGCCGTTTCCAAGTCCGTTGGTACCCTTTGCTTCAGATTCTGCAAAGAACATGACGGAGAACAACATGTACAAATGAAAGGAGAAGGCAGCACGAAACTCCCCTGGGACTTGACCATCTGCGTTATCGCTTGCAAAAGAAGAAAGGATGCGTGCAAGAGCGTGGACTGACTTGGAAAGTGTCTCGACGAGGCGTTTCTTTGTTTGGCCGGCAATCGATCCAGATTTGCTGTTGGAGACTTGTTAGCTGCGAAAGTCCCAGTGAAGCGAGCATGCTACCGCACTGCACATGATCTTGACTTACCGAACAAGTGTATAGAGCGCCTGCATCCTCTCTTCATCACACCAAGCCTCTTCGTCTTCATCTTCAGACTCAAACAAGGCAATGGTGGAATTGACAACGGTACGATTTCCAGTCTTCACAATCTGCACTAACGCATCAAAGGATTCCGCACGTGCTGCTTCGTCATCATCGTCAAAGTCTTCGGGGTAGGGCAAAAGATTGTAAGGATCACGCTCCAGGTCATGGAGGGCCGCCGGGATGGGAAAGGCACCCTTGGACATGGTCAATGTTGTGAAGTGATGCTGTCAAAGAATAGAAGTTGCTGACAAAAAGTGAACCGTCGATCCGAGTTTTGAATAAAATAGCCATTCAAGAGAGTAGAGTGCAATGGTTTTCGGATTCTAAACAGTAATAATTGGATGTACTATACCGCTACTTGTACCGCTACGTTGACATTTAACGTACGATAACGGCACAACGTCAGTCAGAATTCCAAAAAGGTGCGCTTCACTTTTTCTCACCATGACGAACAAGCTTGCCGTTCTCGTAGTTGCTGTCTGCCTCGTGGTGGCCCAAGTTGCCGCGTTCGCTCCTATACCAAGAGCTACTATCGTTTCTTCTCCATCACCATTCCTGTTGAAAGCCTCCGACGATGAAAATGAATATTTTTCCGTGGGATTGAGTGAATCCGATCAGGGCGTGTTGGGAGCGGTTGGAACGGTCGCCTCTTTTATCACGCTTTACTCGGAATATACTCTGAAACAGACTGGGTGTGGATTGCCTGCAGGACCCGCCGGACTAATTGGACTTGCGGAAGGTTTGTCCTACCTGAGTGTGGTGGGGGTTGGCGCGTTTTCACTCTACAATAAGGTCAAGCAAGGAAGAGGGCTACCAGCAGGGCCCGCAGGACTCTTAGGGGCCGCAGAGGGACTTTCCTTTGTTGCGATTGCCGTCGGATTAGTGGTTCTTGCGTTTCAAGTCTACGACTATAACTACATTCCCAACGCCATTCCCATGGAGGGAGGCATGTGTGAATAGGTGTCATAACTTAGAAAGACGCGTACGCGATACAAAGTCCTGTCTTGTTGGTCTAGTAGTAGTAGCTGCAATCGTGTTAGCTAACTAGACTTTTCCACATCGAGAGAGATCTCATTCGTCAATCGCTGCAGAGCACGATTCTTGCTCATTTCTGGAATGACGACAGTCTTCACCAACTTCACACGATCCAAGTTGAGAACGACAGGTGCCGAGGACAGCCACCAACTGGACGACTGAGTTTCTCCAGAGGGAACCAACAATTCCACTAGGAACCTCAAGTGATTCTCATCACCACAGGCCGACAGGTTCTTGACATACTGCGCCAACCAGTACTGGAACTCCTTGGACGAGTTCAACGCCACAGCGCAAGCCATGCGATCCTCGCAATGCGCTCGTGTGACCGTGGCATCTTGTGTGCTGCTGTACATGGTGGCACTGTCTCTGGCTCGCCGCGATGGACGAATCGACGAGCCTCCAGCACCACTTCGTACTGCATCGTCCATTTTGGACAAGACGCCGCGAGACTTGGACTTGTTGGATGGCAACGTGCTGTAAAAGTCAGATAGGACAAAGCGACTGTCCGAGACGCGCATCCATAGCTCCAAGGCACGATCGTAGACAAAGGCCTGCAAAGAACCACCAGGGCTGATGGGAGACGCCTTGTTGTTGTTGGCATTCAGTGTCAGAATCATGAGGAGGTGTCCGCCCTCCGTCACTTGGATGCGAGCTAGTTTTGGAAGTGGAACGTCGTTGCTGCCCAGCACCATGTGCGTCATGGCAGGCAAAATTGTTCCCTTGAATCGTAGCTGTAGTGCGGGGAGAATACTATATACGCCAAACATTCCATCGGCTGCAACCACCACAATTTCGACTTCACTCTGGGAATCTTCGTTCTTCGGTTGACGCATCTGCAGTGCGACAATCGCATGTCCAAAGACCAACGGAGGATGGGATCGGAACGCTGAGCCACTGGACCAACCCAGCGACGGAGATGTCCCATAGAGATAGAGGCATCCATCAGCGGTTCCGACAGCCAGAGTGCTTGTGGATACAGCGACAGCCGTGCAAGACGTGCCAACGATGTCGTCTTTCCACTTCATTTGCCCAGCATGACTTATTGACACCACTGAAGTAGGCAGAGGTTGCCCAGATGAACCATGCGGCACACGATTGCTGTTTGTGCAGTCCGCGACCATCTTAATGGTTTTACCATTATCACCATTATCTGTGCTGTCCTCTGTGACAAGAGGAAGATCGACTGTGTGTATTCTGTCGGTACTGTGAGGCAGTTTTGCAAACGCAAGACTGTGCGACGAAGACAATGCTTGTTTATGGTGCTGTGTAGATGGGGTTTGAGGACTTTCTCGACTTGCATCACCAGCTGACTCCGCGCGAGAGCGTGCCTTTGAGGTTGGCACCACCACATCTTCTGCAGCTGAAGCCGCCTTGGTTGCTTGATCCAATGCATCCTGCACTGCATCGACCTTCTTCTTCTCCTTCTTCCCCCCCGACGCATCCCCGTTTTGTTTCGGTTTCTTGGTGCCATCATCAACTTGCATCAAAACAGGTCTGATTCTCTTCTTGCCCTTCGATTTGCTCTCCATCTGAGAAGCCTTCACCTTGGAAGGTGACATGAGGCTGCTCAGAGGCGCGTCATCGGATGAATCATCTCCTTGGTCACTGTCTTCTTCTGAGCCGTCCTCCTGATCTTCAAGAGTGAACTGCAACGCATTTTCAATCAACTTTGGAGTGGTGTTGTCACCCACGAAAATGCTTCCTCTCCGTAAACCATTGTCGTTGTCAAAGTCAATTCCATACCGTAGTTGAAAAACTCGTTTCTGATCGGAGTCGCTCAAGAGGGGTCCAATCTCATTTGGAATATTGAATCTCAAGGCCACAATGTTCCCGTCTAGGACGGAAACAAGCAGAATCATACTATCCCCAACTATGCCCCAGGTCAAGTCAGTGACAGTACATCGAGTCTCGCTGCACTGTAGCTTGAAGAGAGGACGGGACTTGCGGGTACTCCACACTGTGACAAACCCCCGTTTGTCGCCCAATGCAATCAGTGTCGCATAGTCAGGATCATCGTCGTCATCCCCATTCTCCTCAGCTTTCTTGGAATCCAACAAGTTAGGACAATGGCGGCTCACAACAACTGGTTGTTTGTGACCCACCAGATTGGCAGCTCCAGTTGCCGCCGAGCGGGATGTGCTAACACTCCAGCCATCGCGACTGATAGTGGACGCGACATGCTTATTTTTCACCAAAGAATTGGTACTACAGATGTAGGCACCATCTGTAGACCAACTGAGGCGTCGAAACAATGTTTGTCCTGATAGCTCTTGCACGTTGTTCCACTTGCGAAAAATGCCGCTGCCTGCATCAATGCGCTTTTCGAGACCCCAATCGTCGTGGGCACGCCAGATACACACAGCTGGATCATCGCCAGATGATGCAATATACGATCCCGCAGGATCAAACGTGACCCCCTTGACTGTAGAAGTATGCACATCCTTGCCCAAGATCTTGTAAGGATTGCACAAAACATTGGCCTGAGTTCGTCGCTCTTGAGAGCCCAGGTCTGTCAATTTCCAAACAATAATGGGAGCATCTGAATCCAGCGAGCAACTGACCAAATGAGAGTCATCAGGGGCCCACGCCAAGCCAACAACATCCAGTGTATGACCACGACACAACTTGATGCGCGACCAATGTTCAACATTTTCGGATAGATTGCCACCCGCAATTCCGGAAGACGACTGAGCATAGACACATACGACAGCATCATCACCAGCAGAGGCCAAGTATTGACCAGTTTTAGACCACCGAACTGCAAGCACCGAAGAACCGGTGTGAGCTGACAGCGTGCTCAAAAGTCGATGACTTGCCGCGGTGTCTCGCTTGGGCTTTGACGGAGACGAAACCTGTGCTGCACCCTTGGATGGAGCTGAAAGTGCTTGACCATCGGATTTGCGTCGGACTAGGCCACTCAAATCGTGAATCTCTTCTTGTGGCGGGGGCGCTGCTTGTTCTTCTTCCTCCTTCTCTGCTGGAGCTTTCGGTTTGGCCTCCTGCTTTGTGTCGTCCACTTCCATATCGGAGGCCCCTGAAGAATCACTGCTTTCATAAGTACCCCCTTCTACAAAGTTACTACGATTCTTTGCAAAGAGAGCACTGGTACTCCAGATACGAACAGTCCCATCACCACCACCAGTGGCAAACTTGGTTCCCTCTGGATGCACATCCACGGCGTAAATGGCGCATTTTTTAGCCCCTCCTCCGACGGTTTCCAGCAACGACAACGACTCTTTTGCTCGAGAAGCTTCAGCAGGGGCTGTCGCGTCAGATGCGGCACCTGATGCATTCGGATCTATCCTAGCATACGATTCACTGGCATGCACAACCCATAATGGAACTTCTGCTACAACCATGCTGCTGATGCCTCCACTCAAAACACGAGATTAGTGAGGATACGCCCCAATCCTCACACGTTGGGGTGTAAGTAAATGAAGAGCAACAACCAAATGGACTCTTCAAACAAGATGCTTGTTTTGTGCTGCGCCTCCTCGCTGGGGTTTGCTGACTTTTGATTCGCCACCACTATCACAGCCATAATTTTTGAACCCAAAGACACGCAGAACACTCCGCAACCAAGCAAGCGCCAAAGCGTGTTGTTGGCGCCTGTCTGTGCACAAAAACCGCACCACATCGTTGGATTGCCCAAAAGTCTGGTCGTCTGTCCCTCAGTGGATGCCTACTGTAACTTTCACTACAGTACTGTTTAAATGAATCGCAGACCCCACAAACATCGAACTCTTGACCTTTCGGCTGGCAGACCAGAAATACGCTCTGGACATTATGTCAGTGTGTGAAACCCGCGGCTGGAGCCAGGTCACGCTGTTACCGCATGCACCCCAATACATGAAGGGATACATTTTGGCTTGTGGAGTCGCTTCGTTAACAAGAGTTGGTACTTTTTGTGCACGGCCATGGCCACGTTGGGGCCGGGGAGCCAGTAGGAATATTTAGAACGTGTTGCCACATCCGTTAATCTACAAGGCGGGGGTGCTGCACATAGTAATTTATTGGTCCCGCAAGTAGCATGTCACACAGGTAGTCTACTGTAGCTGCTCACTCTCGTCTGTACTCTTCCCCTAACACTTTGATTCGCGAAGAGTGGATACTCGAAAGCCCTCACTCCATGGTTCAGCTGAGGAGGCGGAGCGACCTCTCCAGTTGTATTTTTCTTGCCATTGGAAAAAGTGCAAATGCGAACCAGTGGGCGGCAATTTGCAGGTGCACATAGGACCATCACAAACGGATCAGTCATCATCACAGCTGCTTTTCCGCAAATGGCCCCATATTTGCTGAGCATGTTCAGGGCAACCAGCGTGTTTCCGTGCAGGCTACCACCAGGCAACGCGAAATCCGCAGCAATATCCTGCTGTAGACCTTGAGGGGAATTGGATATGCCACTGTGATCCAGGTCGGGATTGGGGGCTGGGCCCCAACAGCCATGGGTGGCATTGACGCGGGCCACGACAGTGTTGAGAGCAGAGATATCCCAATCTAAAGGGAATTGTGGGACAATGTTCCGTTGAGAATTTCTCAGGATTATGGCGGTACGTGTCAGGATTATGACAATTTGAGGGAATTTCTTAGCACAAACAGGGCTGGTTTGACGATTTGTCGGACAACTGTTTGAATCTAGTAGGATGATCCTAATCTAAATTCCCTCTTGTGAAGCAAAGCCCTAGCTTCTGATTATTGTTAGACTGGTAGATAGGAATTTCTAGATTAGCATGCTAAAACTAGCTATTATGTTCCAACTTGGCACCCACAGGATTCCTGCACTGCCGCATAATCCTGAGAAGTGTCAACATAATCCTGAGAAATACTTTTCTGATAGATAGTGTGATGCCTCATTGTACAACATATCCTGGTTGTTTGCTTGAGTGATGTTGTTGAGCACACTCTAGGGTATGTTAATGTCCTGGCCTCTCCACACACTGTTTCAGCAAGCTGGGACCGAATTAATAATGCTTCTTTGCATACTATTCCAAAAGACTTGCATGCAATTCTCATGGTACCCTACTTTGACAGGGGTGGCGCCCACCAGGTGCCGCATCTTCTCAATGGCTTCATGTACATGGCTCCTCATTTTGGAAATTATTGATTTTTCAACCACCAAACGGTTGCGTCAAGTGGATAAAAACTCATTGGCACACAAGTTGCCACAGATATACTTGAGCAGGGGTGGTAGTTATTCTTTACAATGCAGCACTTTAGTCGGGGTTCCGACCACAACAATGAAATTGGAGCATAGATGTTAAGTGTGATTACAATGTGCTCAAGACAGGTTTTTGTGACTTTTTGGACATCACGCACAAGCCAAACGGGGGTGATGAAATGAACGCCGGGATGGGGGCATGCATAATCTAACCACGGACATCATTGTGGTGGAGTCTATAGAGGTAAGCTATTTTGGTGCTAAATTATGCTTTGTGTGCACAGTCTACTGCACCCACCCCCATAGCGGCTGCAGAAGGAAGTGTGTTGGTTTGGAAGTTGGTGTGTGTGTAGTCTGGTGGGTTTGCATCTTTATAGAAGAGCAGTTCAGAGGATTCCATCTTCAGCTTAGCAGACATGCATTTGCCGGAGACGGCTGGGCTTGATTGAGCTGGGCATTTTGAGGAAGGGTTTTGTGTGGTGTTGACAAGGATTGAAGTGTCCTCAGCAACCATCTTATTCTGAGTGTTCATTATCAGAATTTAGAATGTTCTGGTATAGTGTTAGCATTATGGATTAGAATCTATAATAGCTAAGAATGGAAGAAGTAGATGTTCTTACCTTTAGGAAAAGCAGTTTGTAATTGCTGTTTGTATTTGTATTCTTAGTTTAATTGGATTGTGAGTCTGTTCTAGTTGGCACTTCTAAGTGCATCTGTGTGAAGTGATCTTTGTCACAATCACCATTGTGATTGCTAATGGGTCGTGTTGCAATCACTGATGTGATTGAAACTCTTGTTCATGATTGAATTGACAGTCAAAGTATCCTCGTGAATGCTAATTTATCAAGAGGCGCTAATTGGCGCCGATGTCAACACTGTCCCTATCGGGATCTCCTTGACTTTATATAGGTCATCCTTATGTCTTCATGACTGTAACGATAAACAAAGACAGTTCCTTGCTGTGTGGTTGTTGTTGCCAATAGGAGCTAGAAGCTTCTGTTGCAACTTATATCTGCAATGTTGATGTTCGACTAGCTTGCTATGACTGTGGTGTCTGCTATATTATGGTCATGTTTGTCCAGTAATGTTTCCGATGGGAAGTAAAGGAAACAATAGACAGACAAGCAGGCATATTGCATGTTACGTACCACGGAATCTACAATTTTACAGTGTCTAATACAGTGCAATGCAACTACCTGGTACTGGTGGTGTACGCACCCCTAGACTACTCACTGCATGCCCCGGCCACTCATTTGTTTGAACTAACTTCGCAGTGACATCACAGAAGAATGGTGTCACATCACACCACGCAGGCCAAAGAACACTCCGGGTTTTAGAGTTTGGCTGTTGGTGGACATAACGAGTCGAGTGCGACCGTTTCGATTTGGGAGAAGAGGTTCTCTGGAGCATTTATTTTATACAGAGGTGAGTATTGGATTATAGTCGCACCCCATGTCTTTCTTGTGGAGTTCGGAAAGAGGGTTCTTTTCGATACTACCGTATACCTGTACTAAGTCGTACCGGACTGCTACAAGACATACGGTACATCACAACCGAACAATGCGATATGTCGTCACGAACAGCTGTGGGGGTGTTCATTTTTTCAAAACTCTGACTATCCATTTTCGGTTGATCCGTGTAGGTGATTTCACAGCTGGCGTCTCGCTCAACTCACCTCCACTCTGAAACTGCAACAACTGCAACAACTTCAAACTTATTTGTTTGAACCAAAAATTCTTCATTTCTTCCTTTGTTGTCAATCACAATACACCACTATACTACCACCACCAAATACCAACAGCAACACCATGTATGTTGGTCGAGGAGCACTGAATGGTCGCTTCGCTGATGGTCCTGTTTCGATCCCTCGCCAAGAACGATTAAGCCTCAATTCGGATGGAGGATCTAGCAACAACAGCATCGCCGAGGATGATGAAATGCCACCCAATCCCCTGGTAGCTGCGTTCAGTCCTTCCTGGCATGGTCAAAACTATGAGTATGCTGCGGGGGTTGCACTCAAACAACAGGTCTTAGACCCCATCCTGCAGGAATACTATGAAATGGGTGGTAAGGAAGCAATGACAAACGAACCTGCGCGATTATTGAGCTACTATTCCAAGGGTCAGGTGGTCTTGATGATGCATGCTACCGGTGCTATACAGGTTGGGTCTGTGGCACGTGTGACAAATCGCGAGGGACCCACGCTTCATAAATGGTGGGACGCAGACAAAACGCTGGTGTACACGGGGAGCAGCAGCAGCTGGTCTGATTGGTGGATGCGACGCTGCACTATCTTCGATCCAGGTTGCGAAATGGTGCAACTACAGACTGCAACGAAGCGAACCTTGGGAGTCGTTTACTTTGAGCGCAACGTTGTTCACGAGGGAACACGCTTGACACTAATCCGTGGCATTCGCGTTGATCCAACCTTGAACCCAGAAGCGATCCGACGCTCCTCCAATGGGTCATCCTCGGTTCCTAACATTTCCTTTCCAGATGTGGCTGCAGCACTCCTGCATCACGTTGTGTTCGCTTCTATAAAATTTGGCACGGAGGGTGTGGCAGTGAATTCTCCCAAAGATGATCACACGGAAGGGTTTTATCACCGCTTCATGGGCCCAGCGGTGGGCATCAGCCCTCTTGATGGACGGAGGTTCTTTTGCATCGACGCGGATGAGCGATTTTCCCTCTTGAGAAAAGCATTTGGAGAACAAATCAACTTCATGCTGATGTTCACACACCAGCAGCTTGAGAACGAAGAAAAGCACGATCGGGTACAAGCAGAGAAGAATACTACACCAGTATTGGCACCAAAGAAGAACGACGGTGCTCTGATTCCACCAGTGGTCTCCCCGCTGGAGCAACAAGCTGACGGCAGTGTACAGGGGAGTGGAGAACAATCTGCGCAAGGACATTCTCCCACCAAGGCACACGATTCTGGGGTCGCTCAGGGACTTGGATTGGCTCTTGATGGAGCAGTCACCGAAGATACAGGCATGGATGGCAAAAGGAAGACTCCTTTGGGTGGAGGTACGAATGCTGATGCGGTCGCGAAAGAGCGTGAGGAGTCGAAGGGCACAACAAGGGGGGATATCGTTATTGAAGGCAAACAGCTACAAGCAAGAATCACGAAGACTGGAAACGCGAAAGCCATTCCGATTGAAATCGTTGTGGAAACAAAAGGGCCGTCATTCAAGCGAGCATTGCACGGTGCCGCCGTAATACAGGGCAAGATGAAAAGGCAAAAAGTTAATGAGTTGTCACAGAAGGCTTCAATCAGCAACGCAAACAAAGAGTTGAAGGGGGGTATTTTCGATGATCCTGAAGACTACTAAGAAAGGGTTGGCTTCCTTGTTCCTTAGTGCTGTCGCCATGAGATTCTGACACGAACACGCACGATTCATCACTGTTGCTAGTAACAAATATGCGTATAGTTGTATTGCCCACTGAGCGCACGACGATATGGGGACTTAGTGCTGTCGCCATGAGATTCTGACACGAACACGCTACTATATATGTATCACGATTCATCACTGTTGCTAGTAACAAATATGCGTATAGTTGTATTGTTGTATTGACTGTGCTGAGCGCACGACGATATGGGGACTTGAAAACAGTGGTTTGCTGAGCGCACTGTAGAGAGGTTTCCGAATGCAGCATTGTTCCTCAACACGTGTCGCTCACGAGCACCGTAGCGGAGGATGCATGAGAAGCTCATACCCGCTAGTTGGCGATGACGGGGATCGGATGGAAGAAAGCCACTCTCTCTGGTACTGTACACACGAAAGCCACTCTCTAGTGCGAGTAGCAGTACACACTACAAAGGGATATAGTTACTCGCACTAGAGAGTGGGACGAAAGCACTCTCGTGGCTGTGATTAGAGTATCGAGTCTTCTTCCCGTTCTTTTCAAGCAGACGATAGCTATGTGGGTTCTGGCTGGACACAATAGGTTCGTGTGACGGTATGATATGGCATGTCCTGTACAACCCACCAAACTCGACACACACTCCAGATAGCTAGTGCTGTCAAAAGACTGTCGTTACGTCGTAGGCATCAATCCGTTGCGAACACATTGTCAGAATCTTGACTGACATGTCTAAATGAAATCATCGATTCCACCATTGCAGCTAGCTCGTCCTCGTCTCTCCAGGCTAATGCAGGGCTGTGTAGTCGATTTCGAAGCCGCGTCGTTCACATGCGTTCTGCTTCGCTGTGTGTGAAACTAGAGTGTGCCCAATACTTGTTGTCTTGAATTTAAACTACCAAGCCTTTGAATTCAGAAGATATTGGGGGCACTATAGCATCACAGATTTTCTGGAAGAGTAAGTTTTTAAGTACATACTCGCCTTCCTCCTTTCAGTTACACTGCCACTTGGGGACAGCCCAAGCCCGTAATGATTGGATGACGCTCTCGCTCGAAGACACCGAAGCAATCAGAACCTTCATTTTGGTCTACAGTAAACCAACCTCGAGACTCCCCAAACGACAACTTGGTTTCCTCGACGAGTGCTGGAAGCGTCACTTCCATTAGAGCCTCACAAGGCGTTGGTTCAAAACTACACACGTCTTTAGCCACAAACGTGGCTCCAAGTACCCACCTCCAATGCGCATCTTCAATAGAGCCAACAACTGTAGGAGACTCAGCCTGTTCCGGGGCGGTGCGAAGATCCTTGTCAGCTTCCTTGATCGAAGCGGCAATCGATGACATGTTGCTACGGTTTCTTTCAGCGGTTCGCTGTCTCTTCAAAGTTCTCCTCTTTGCTCGCTTCGCGTTCATGTACACTGGATCCTTCTTTCGTAGCTCCTCACGAATGGTGAATCCAACCTTCTCACGTGCCAAAGTGTCCCCGATCTCGTACCAGGTGTTGGTATCGTTGTTGAAACGAACAAAGCCTCCTCCATTGATGCAGTTCTGGCGGATCAGGTCGACGATGTTGTTGACAATTATTGACTTGGACATCTTGTTTGGTGCTTCTTGGTATCTCTCAAGATGAAGCGCAACAGTACTCCGAAAGTTGTGGTTTCCGGGATGGTTGAAGGCTTTGCGTCCTTTCTGGCATATGACGTCCACATTCGATGGAGTAAAGGTGATTGGTAGTGTTGTTTGGTTCTCGGTAGATGTAGAGGTGTTCATGTTTCTTTGTTGTTGTTGTTGTTGTTGCTGTTGCTGCTGTTTGTTTTTGTGAGACTTTCGTTGTGTTCCCCCCAAATCATTTCCGACACCATCCGAAATTGCCGATGTCGTGAGACATAATTGCACGTAAAGTTTGATAAATGTAGACCAGGATCCTGTTTGTGTGTAAATGTCTTTGGGGTTGATCTTGTGAACTGTGAACGGAAAGCCTGGGTGTGAGATGATTCATTCGACTACTTGGACACAACTGATGATTCAAATGGGGCCAACCCAAACTACACTTCTCGACAGTCGCACAGTGGTCCATCTAGCTAGCGACCATGACATGATACCACGTAGGACGAGGTTCGCTCTAACATTGTGTAACACTGTTCAAATACACGCTAAAAAACTGCTGTGTGAAGTTGGTTGGAATTTATCTCTCGAAGGGTGACGAAGTAACTCGCCACTCAACAGTGAGCTAGAAGTACGATGTGCTGTATTCTTGTGAAGTAGTAAAGGGAGCTAAATGGTTACTCTCTCGTGCCATCACCGTTTGAGGATTGACAGCAGTCATCCCACCTGATTCATTCCCTTTGCTCTGTCTTGGTTAGAGGATCAATACATGTAAAATCATCGAAGACGAAGGAGAATATCATCGTCGTCCTTTTGTTGCTTCGTCTGACGAACATGTTTTTGATCGTCTAGTGCCCCCCTCCGTCTGGCCAGTAGATTCTCGGTTCATGCGGCTTGTGCGAGGTTGTAGCCACTCCGGGGACGCCGTTCGCCACCCTCGAAAAGAGCAGAGAAATCAAAGTCGTCGGTGACGACCTGCATCCTCTTCATTTGTTCGTCGGAAAACCACTCGCGAGATTCACCCATTGTCAGCTTTGTTTTTGGGACAACAGCTTGTTCATCCCACAACGACTTCACTGTATCAACAGGGCCAGCAGACATTTTTACATCGCCCAGTGATTTTAGACGCATTGCCAGTTCGCCTTCTTCGATGGAAGGGTCACTGTTTGGCTGACCAGGATCACTCGACAAGGCTGATGGTTGTGTTGGTGTTGCAGCTGGGGATTCGACTGTGTCCCGGATCATTTTGTCAGTCTCCTTGATTGCAGCTGTGATAGCACGCATCTCGTTTTGTTTGCGGGCGGCCGTTCGCTGTCTCTTGGTATTCCTCCTCTTACGGCGCTTTGCCTCCATATAGACTGGATCTCGCTTACGTAGCTCCTCTCGGATGGAAAACCCGACCTTCTCCCTGGCCATTGCGTCGCCGATCTCATACCAGTGGTTAGTATCCTTGTCGTGGCGAACGAATCCTCCGCCACTCTGGTTGTTCTCTCGGATCAGATCAACTATTTCGTTAACTATGACAGACTTGGAGGCTTTGTTGGGAGCCGCCCCATATCTTTCAACGTTGAGCGAGACAATGAGGCGGAAGCGAACATTACCCGGGTGGCTGTAAGCTTGTTGTCCTTTCTGACAGATAACGTCGACCGAAGATGGAACAAAGTAGCTAGGCAGCAAGCGTTGGCCTTCGGAGGATCCGCGAGATGGGAAGGCGTTAGCAAGAGCGGTTGGTAAAGTCATGATTGTTTCTAGTAAATGTGGAATCGGACTGATTTTATTGAAAACTAAGATTATGAGAAGCAACCGAAAGTTATACATAAAGAGTTTTCGGATGTAGCATGTTCATTGACAAAATTGAGATGCATAGGTGATCCTGTTAGCTTCTGCATTCCAAACCACAGGTAGCTTTCTGAAAAGAGTAAACTCGTCATACTACTGTAAATTTACGCACTGTGTCAGTACTAGCTCTGAGTTGAAATCCAGAAATTCCGAACTTGCAAACTGGGAATCAGAGACCAAAACTGTGTAATTGATTCGTTCGACTCAATTATCTGTGATTGAACTTCACGAATATGTCCAATCCAAAGGCACGTTTGTGTTCAGAACAGATGGTATGGCTGCCCAGTATTTATGGGTTTTGTGTTGGATTCAACCAAACTGTGATTCGGAGACGCTCTATGCATCCATAATAGAGCAGACGTTGTTCATCAACACCTGTGAATCTCATATCTATGAATAATATGTATTCGTTTACTATGATACCGCAGACTTTGAGAGGATAATAGTGCGTTACTCGCAGAATACTAGATTTCACCATGTTCCTCAACTGTGAATGTTGGTCACATCAAGAAAACCGCTCCCCGTCGCACATGGGCTGGGAAACTCGTGAAAACATTCAATGCTCTGCTTTTACTATGCGAACTTCAGTCATACTTCAACGAATACTTGCTCAACGCAAACAGAAATCTGGGTCAATCAATCGACGAATTGAGTGAACATTCACGAGGTTGCGGACATGGGTGGACTGAACATCGCGATCTCTTTAATCACATAACCGTAAAACTATGCCACATAACTGCGATTGACTTCATCACCCATTGACATTTAGCATAACCTTGTCTATATCATGAGGTTCCTAGCTGGTAATCCCCAATACAGAACGGAAGGTATCCAACGCCAGTTTACTGTATTATAAATACGAGCATCCTAGCAATGCCTACATGCCGGTAACACTGGGTATGTCATTCTGTCTCGTCGTCACGTAAAGCCAACCAGACGCTTGGTGCGCCTGTTTTACTATACTCCACCCGGAACTATTGAGTGCTCAATTGCCTCTAAAGATCCATGCATGAACTACCACCCCTTCTTCCCGTCCTATCGTAGTCATTCAGTATCAGACTGTTCTCGCTGAACGAGATTGCCATGGCTCTGACCGAAGCAAGTTGAAGCGGGTTCGAGATGAGGTATCCTGAGAAACGTAGGTTGAAAAGACCGCCACAGAGGTAAGTGGGTAACGCGAAGAGACGACGAGGGTGCATGATATGGTCCTAATTGTTCCGTGTGTGTAGGGGACATCATGCTATGGCAATCCACGGCACCATCAGTCAAAATGAATGAATCAGTCAGTTCTAGAAAGGAGGTCAACTTGATGATGCCTCGTTGTTTGCAGAAAATGCCAAAGAGTTTGTGAGTTGCTCCTGGGACTACACAGCAAGAATGACATCTACTACTCTTTTGCTATTCGTTTTGCTCGAGAAGATGGGGCATGAGCTCAGATTTGCGTGGCATTGCAATTGGTTGACTGCGTTGTCGATCACCGAGGCAGGAAGCATCCAGATTATACTTGCATGGTACAAGCCAATAAAACACAGGGTATTGCCACACGCACTTGGAAATTCACTTGGAAGATGACTATTCTCAACGAAATACTGGCAAGAGAGATTGTCGAAACGACATTTAGGATTCGTTCTTAGAACCCGCCGGGTTGATTGACGCCACGAGCGGAACATTTCTCGTCTACCCTGGCCTCGCCGCACGGTGCTCCACGGAGAGTCCAGGGTTGGCCTAATATGTGGGCGCCAAAGGACTTGCCAGCTGATTTCCAGAACGTATCCATCCAAGAATGGTCGCACGACAAACGATGACAAGCCCGCCCCCAGTCAAGTGATCCACCAGATCGAGCAATACTACTAACCTGTCGACGGGCTCAAGTTAGACACCGCCAAAGACCAATCCAACGTCTACCGGCACCTCATGCACATTCCGCTACAAACAAGGCCGATGGACGCATCAAACTGCCGCCATATGCTCTTGCTTACGCCAAGTATGCGCCGCCTGGGGACAAGATTTACATTGCAACATCAGACGATTCCACGATTATATAACTCAGAATGAAGGCAGTGGCCAATCAATCCTAGATCGCATTCCATATCGACGAGACACGTTGCGGTATACGTCTGACAATCCCATCTTCACTGTAGTATGTTCGAACGAGAGGCATCGTACCAATCAACAAGGAGGCTAACCGAAATCTAACTTTTTAATTCGTTCACAGATTCTACTCTGCCAGGACTGAGGCTGCCATAAATTTTGAGCAGCCAAAAGCTTCAACAAAAGTAAAGTTGATATGAGGGAACCGGATACTCTCAAACAGCTCGAGGTGAGGAGCTATCACCAAACGATTTCAATGAATGGTGATTCTAGTGGCTTGACGCTCTAGCATGATCGATTCTCTCTCGAGCGAAAGTTGTGCTGTTTGTACATTTTCTCAAACTGGTGTCGCACCACTAATGAAACCACACCAGCCCCACTTGTCGTCCGAATCGAGCTACAGGAGGGTGGCTGGCTGCTTGTAGTGTATTACTTGTGCAAGCTACTAGGTCGTTGCCCCACAGTCGGACTGGCTGACGACTCAAAACTGAAGCTCGAACCAAAACGACCATGTCATGCCACACGCATACCCTCTAGTCATTGAGAGCCGTCAAGCAAAGGAGGCAGTTAGTTGCTGAACCATAGTGGTTGGTTGAACTTTGCGTAGTGCGCCAGCCTGATGTTTTCGTGGTGGTGACACGTGAAAGAGCGAGTCACAACGAGGAAGCAGCCAACCCTGTCGTTTTCTCAACCAAAGGAGGGAAAATCTACTAGTAGCAGCTAATCTAGAGGCAGACGGAAGCTACCTTCTCCTGCGTTGGCAATCATCATGACTGATACATAATTTCGGTAGTGGCTGGCACCGAGAGGAGCACAATGTAGAGGATTTCACGCCACAACATTTGATACTATTCAGTGGAGGAGGAGGCTTGATGAGGAGCATATTGTGTCTATCCGAGGGAGTGAGTGAGTCGTCATGACGTGGTGAGAGCAGTAGTCCCAACAATACCAACCTCCTCCAAATTGGGTTGGGGTGCCACTCTACTCTAGAGCGTGGTTGTTTCTCGACAATGCGGGGTTGTACTCTTTGTGCGTTTTTCAACCTGAGGTGTACTAGCTACTAGCTAGTAGGCACAAAGCCAC
>JAVCKV010596495.1:0-28533 GCA_032274145.1 Herpochondria borealis
TAGTCTTAGTGTATATGTACTACCTAGTTACCTTAGTCTTAGTGTATATGTACTACCTAGTTACCTTAGTCTTAGTGAGGTGGACTGGAATCGAACCAGCTCTGAACACTCAGTAGATTTACAGTCTACCGCCTTCCCATTCGGCCACCACCTCTATATAAAATAAACGCTAATAAAAGTCAGTATAAACAATAGTATAAAATTAATTAAGTATATAATCAACTCCCTTAGGGATAAATCGGCTAGGCTCAACTTGGATGATCCAAATAGTGGCGTAAACCAGTTCTTCATAAATGAGACTAAACCAAACCAATTACACACTATAACCACTACGAATAATACTAGAGTGTTATATTCCCACAACTGTAGGAAGATGAATAACTCCACACTAAACTTAAGTGTAAACGGTAACCCCGCGAATAGAAGACAACTCACAAACAAAACTCACCCGAATATTGGGGTATTTTGCAGGAGACCTCTAACCACTAAAGTGCTACGGGAACCAAATCTCCTATACAAAGAATCACTTTGTAGGAAAAACATAGTCGATAACAAAGTGTGTGCTAGGATGAAAAAGCTTACGGCCTTTATAACGTGAGCTACACCAATAGTGAAACCTATTAGTATCAAGTTCATCTCCTGGACGGTACCGTAAGCAACAAGCTTCTTCAGGTCTACCTGAGCTCACATCTTAAGAGAAGAATCGATTACACCAATAACACTCACGGCTAGAAATATTGATTGTAGGTTCTGGGACACGTTACTTATAAAAATCCAAATACCATATAAAGCTGTCTTAACCAAAAAACCGCTTAAATATATTGAGAAGTATGTCGGGGCCTCGACGTGGGTCTTAGTCAGTCAATAATGGGCTGGTCACACAGGAACCTTTATACCAAACCCTATTAAGGCTAGTACAGGTGCTAAACCACCTACCTGAGAGATAGAACCCAATAAGAACGAATTTGTGGTGTAGAAAGATACTAGTATAGCGGTGAAAACTAAAAAAGAACCTACTTGAGTCCACATCAAAAAGTAAATACTAGCTATAACTCCCCTCCTGTTAGGACTACCGAACAATATAATTAAAAAGGAGGGTAGTAAGAAGAACTCGTAACAAAAGAAAAAGACCAGTAAGTTTGTTGTAGAGATAAATAGGTAGACTAGCGGTAAAAAGATCACATAAATATAGAGTTGGGTAGGTTTAAAGCTGGTACGTTGGTTTATACCAAAAACAGACAGAACTGCTAAAGCCACACCACTATATCATATAATGAGTGGTAGGGAATTAAACTCGTGTAATATGTATAGCGTAATTTTTGAAGAGTTAAGTAAGTTAAAATATATAGGTAAAAATGGTATTAGTACAGTACTGAATTTAAAAGTTAATGAACCCATGTCAAAGATACTAGCTTAAGATGATACTGACCTGTAGCAGCAATACTATAATACCGGCCTGCAAATAAAGTCATGATGGGAATATACTGAAGGTAACTATTAAAATGTTCTTCAGCTTAGAGCTAGATAATATATAAGAGGATAAGAGTTCGGTGGACATAAAAACCCAACTATTCATATTGGAGTAGGATCAGATATTAAGTCACAACCTGCTGGAGGGTTTTTGTAAATTTGAATATACACTAAATAAAGTATTAAACATAAGTCTTTTTTTTATAATATTGACACAAACGAGGATATCGCCTTCCTACGCTTAACCTCTAAAGTCGTGAACCCTGTAACTCTACGACCTACAGGAGTCAACCGTTTGCGAAGTAACAACACAGTTTTATAAGACAAGTAGCTGGCACCACAAGTACGTATCTGGTAAGTAGACCTTACATAAAGGAACTTTTTTTTTTTTTTCTTCTGTAAAGTATTACCGGTGTTAGTAACTCTAATACTACACTTACCAAAGCTATTTACCCCCAAACTACGACTTAATTTGGTGTAAGTGTGGATAGTATTAACAAGCCAAATACCTGACTTATCACAAGGTACTAGTAAGGTTTGTTTCTGAATCATTACTTCTGGAAAAACCTAGTCACTGGTTTTTTATATCACTGGTCTCAGATTGACTGGGTTTTTCGTGTGTACGTAGGGGAAGTCGTATCAGTACAACGGCGCAAACTCAAACCCAGTATAAGCTGAACTAGCAGTAATGTTATTACTAATAACCACAGAGCTACTAATAGTGAAACTCACTGATCGCATACATAAAAGTATAGGAACTGAGCTACTAAATCGTTAAACGCTGAGCTTTGAGTACAATACCAATCGACTCAATAACCGAAGCTATTACTCGTAAAACCGGTGTTACAGCACGTGAAACCTGCTATGACAAAAAGCAGGGATGCTTGAGGCTTAGACACGCTATAGTTATTATAATTCAAGTGGAGGAGGATACTTAGGGCGAAGAGCATAACTATAGACTCAGATATTAGTAAAAAACATGCGAACACATCAAACTGTAGGTAAAATAAGTAACATGCTATAGCCATAAGCACTAAAGAACCATAACCTATAAGTTGGTACGTGTTTAGAGAGCTAGCTAGCCTGTACAGATAGTACAAAGTTATGCACTCAAGGAGTAGTAAGAGGGGCTCTATGGAGACGTAAGGTAAACTACACTTAAGGGCACTTAAATTTAATAGAAATAATCATAAAATCATATTTGGGTCATTATAGTTAGAAACCGAAAAAAAAGTAAATCATAAAGACGGATGTAAAGAACAGGTGGAAATACTCGCCCAAATAGAATAGGGCAAAAAAGAAAGCACCGTACTCAGTGTGATACCCAGTCACTAGCTCAGTCTCAGCCTCGTTTAAGTCGAAAGGAGATTTATTAATCTCTACTAAGACTAATATTAGTATAAAGTTCACTATGGCGCTAAAGAGTATGCTTAGGCAATACTCCTCTTGGTACATGTGGAGGCTGGATATATGGAACGAGTTCATAAATAAAATTAAAGTTGTGAAGAAGATACCTAACATAAGCTCTAGACCAAATAGTACAACGAGAGTTCGTACTGACCCCAGCAAGGCATACTTGTTCTTACTATAATAACCTGTAAGGAATATAGCAATATTCAAACCAATAGATAGTAATGATAAGAAAACAATGTTATACTCGAGCTCCATGTACATAACATTAACACCTCAAAGGGCATTAATCCAAAATAGATAACATAAACTGAGTACAACAGCGGGTCAAAATAAAAAAAAGAACGAGTTTACGGCTGAAGGTATAACACAACCTTTTAGGAACATTTTCAAAGCATCGGCTATAAATTGGAGCCTACCTTTGTAACCAACAAACTTAGGCCCCACCCTGCGCTGTATCAAGCTTAAATACTTTCTTTCTATGAGAGGTAAAATACCTCCGATTAGAGTAACATTTATTAATATAATTATATGTATAATTAATTGTCATGCGAACATAAGTAGCAGTTATAATTTAGTTAAAAACCTCGTACTCGATAGAGTTGCAGGTACGCCTAGTACTATTGTACTTGGTCGTCTTTAGAGTAGTTTGAGTAGTTTGCAAAAATGTTATCTTATATAAGTAGTAAAGTACTCTCTTGTTAAATCTCGGTAAACCTAAGTTTATATTCGTAGAGATTTTACGCTCAATAGCGGAATCCAATAACATCAAGAAGAAGAAGACACCACTAATTATAGTAAGTAGGTGACCTATAGAGGATAGACCGTGTCAACCTAAGTAAACTAAAGGATAATCGTGGTACCTACGAGGTAACCCATTATAACCAACCCAAAATAAAGGTAAGAAGGTTAACCACTGACCAAAGGTTCAATAAATTAAGTGTAAGTACGCAAACACCTTCGAATAAGTAACCCCGAAAATTACATGAAAGTAATAGTATATGGCTGCGTAGACTGCTGAGAAAGTTGCAGCAGAGAACATAAAGTGGAAGTGAGCTACAACGTAAAAAGTGTCGTGAACGTATACATTTAAACCGACATGGGAGAGTCACATACCTGTAAGACCACCACACAAGAAGAAGAAGAAGAAGCTATTTACAAAAAGCATAGCAACGTCCACCTTCAAAGCACCATTTAGCATACTAAGAGTTCAGTTTACCAATTTAACGATTGCAGGTAATGATATCATCACTGTAATAGTACTGTACATAGACCTTGATCTGTGGTCAAGACCCACTAAGTACATATGGTGACCCCACACTAAAAAACCCATATAGGCCATAATATAAGTGGCTCAGATGAGGTGGTGTTTGGATGCGATACGCCTAGTGTTATAATAAGGTAACAACATATTAACTATACCGAAGGCAGGTATTATCACTACATAGACTTCTGGATGACCAAAAAATCAAAACAGGTGCTGGAATAGTACTACGTCACCACCATAAGCATAGTCAAAGAAACTAGTACCCCAATGCCTGTCCAGTATGAGCATAATCATGGCAGCCCCTAAAACGGGGGTTATGAGTGCTAGCATACGCATAACCAAAAATAAAGTTATTGTTAGGAAAGGGATTAAAACACGACGGTTACGCAAACCAGGCATAGATAAAGTACGCCTAGTTATTAACAAGTTTGTGAAAGATATGGTAGTACTTATACCTGATAGTAAGACTGTTATAATACCTATATCCTGAGCACCTAGACCAGTATACTTAGTCTTAGCTGAAAAAGGAGTAATGAATGTTCACCCAGACATAGTCAATATACTATTCGAACATCTAGTTGCATGTAACTTCTTACGACGAGTTTTTAAGACCCCAGAAGCAAACCTTCAATAAGAATCTGCTGTTACAGGGTTGGTCAGAGATTCAGTATACTTTAAAGGTACGAAGCTAAAGCTTGTGTAACCCTCGAAGTTAATCTTCTTACGGGAGGACCAAGATAGAGCTTCCTGAGCACCATCTACTGAGTTTGTGGTTAAAAAATCGCTACTTTTAAAGCTACCCTTATCAACTATTTGATAGAAAAAGGAGGGTTTGTCAAAGTACTTAAAAAAGGACGATCTAATAAAAGCAGGCTTAGCTGCTAAAACATAACCGGCAGGTAATAATCAAAAACCCAAGCTGTTTAATCTGGGGAACGCCACGTCTTTTGAACCGATGTGATATGGTATGAAAAAGTTAGCGAAGAAACCAAAGACTACAGGTACTACTACGAAAAATATCATGGTCAGTCCGTGACTAGTTATAACCTGTAGGTACCTAAGGGAGTCCCCCTTAAAGAAGTGACTTCCAGGGTAAGCAAGCTCCCACCTAATCATAGTAGCTAGGGTAGCACCGGCTAGGGCACTCCACATGGTAAAAACTAGGTAGTTTATAGCTATTCGCTTGTGATTAATTGTATACACATACTTCTTAACTAAGTACTTGGATAAATCAAACAGTTGTTTTAAGTTATTAGTAATATATGTCTTGGCAGAGAGCGGGTTAAAAAAAAATAAAGTGTTGTAGAGCCCGTAACTAATTACAGGGGACTTTGCTAAAAAGTGTAAAAGTAATTTACAAATCATATGAGTAGATTATAGTATAATAGCCCTAAAGTAGGCATAAGCGGGGATACGCCCCAGTAAAAGTAAAGTAATATTAGTGCCCATAGGTGGTGCCACGAAAAGGCTAACCTATAAGCTAAGCAGGTACATGCGATGAGAGTGGTGTATAAGTGCAAGTTGTAAAAAGAGCTTGTGTAAGTTATAACTACCAGCAAGGCTGTTAGGACACTAAGGCGCATAAAGGGGTTATGGTATTTTGGTAAAACGCAAAGCTAAACCCACGGGGGTTAACAAAAAACCAGTCATAGACGTACTCGGAGGTTATATTACTCAAGTACTTGAACAATAAACACAACCACAAAAAGGAGAACCCAAATAAGAAAAAAGCATTTTGCTTATTTGATGCCAAAGCACCTTGACCTATATAAGGGGATTGGTTGATGAACATTACTGATACCAACCAAAAGCCTGCTATAAAAACAGTATGCCAATATTTAAGTAAAGTCAACAAGAACACATACTGCGCTAAAGGTCTCGTCTTATCGCAAGATAAGCCCATTGACCAAAGACCTGAGTCCAAATCAAAACCCCAAGAAACACCACTAAAGTAAGTTGACACAGTAAAGGATTGCGCAAAGTCCTCAAATAAGACACTGGATATTAAAGTTGTTGCTGTTAAAGCAGATGCTATAAGAAACAACCAATTACCGTTCAAGAGGCTGTACTGCATAACAATAAACACTAATATAATCGTCAGTGTGACTAGCGTCTTGTTAAAAAACAAAGTGCCAAACCACCAGTTACTTTTAAATAACTGTGGTTGGTCTAGTAACCACTCAACTTCTGTAGGAGCCACCAAGACTAGGTAAATATATACACCAAAAAGGAATAACTCTAAGCCCCAGAATAGGTATAAGGTGCGCTTTCAGTAGCGTTGAATCACAACAGTATAAGAAGTATACAGACTGCGCTTGAATAAGAAGACAAAGATAGACAGAGATCAGTATAGCGAGAATAAAACTCCCAAACTTAGTATAAATTTCTGTGAGAAGTAACTACCGGTAAACCAATCGTTTCCTAAAAATATAAGTAATAAAAATACTAGGGGTAATGCGTTTGAAATGCTTTTCATGAATAGATTTTTCATCGAGGTGGGAGGGAATCGAACCCCCGAAGTTGGTTTTGAAGACCAATATTTTACCATTAAATTACCACCCCTTATAAATATGATACTAGGACCGCAGGCTAATACTACGAACTCAAGTTACGACAGCACTGGGTTTGCTCATTTGCGCAACTCTAAATGAGGATACTAGCGCTACAGCTAAGAGTAATCAAAACAAGTTAGAGAATATAAACATATAACGGTAACAATAGTAGATGGTTCACAGAACACTGATAATATTAAACCAAAGACCAAAATACACTATGGCTTTGGACCACTGGCGGTTACGGGAATACCTAGACTTGACAAATAGGCGCGCTTTACGCAAAAATAGAAACGAATTGGAAGGGCTGTTTATAAAAAAAAAATTATTTTTAAAAAGAAATTTTCGTAAAACTAAAGTTACTAACATGCTTATAAATTATAGTATATATAACCTGGTGACAGACTGGTGAACTAACTGACGGGTTGAGGCTCCTGCGCTGTTGACGCGGGAATGTTTAGGTTGGGATAAGGCGGTTACAACTAATCAAAATAAAGTGCTTAAGTACATAGTAGGTACAGTTAAAAACACTGCTATATGAAATAGTGACTGGGTAGTACTGTATGTTGTTACTAACGAATTAAAGAAAAACTCCATTATTTAAATTATAATTATACATCCTCCACCAACAGGTTCCCCTACCAGTACCTTGTGTCAACTTCACTCAAATTACCGCTAATGCTTCGGGTATTTTTTTATAATGAATATTATAAACCATTACCTTAAACATAAGTAACTCTTCGAGCGTGATGGGCGGTGTGTGCAAACTTCAAATTAACTTCATCGTACCATTCTAAATTACGATTACTGACGATTTCGATTTCGTATACTCGACTTGCAGAGTATACTCTATTTTAATTTTTATTAATACAATATTACTATTGATAACTCATTTGTTTTTAAATAGTAACGCATGTATAGCCCAAAGCACGTAGATCATAAAGACTTGACTTCATCTATTATACTATATTATATAGGTTTCGTTCGTAGTGACAACTAAATGCAACATTTTAAAACACGAACTGACGACAGCCATGCAACACCTATCTTCTCTTATTTAAAAAAATTAATTTATAAATTAGAATTAAACGCTTTGGTAAGGTTTTACGAGGATTACCGAATTAAACCACACGTTCCACCGTATGTAAAGTCCCGCCAATTTTTTTAAGTTTGAATCTTGCGATTTTAGTCCCCCAGTAGGGCAGTCTTACGTTAGTTAAATTATATATTACAGCCCATAATTGATAGTATAGATTACGAGGGTCTCTAATCCTTTTTAATAGCTATACTTTGATCCTAAAAATAAGCTAACTAAAATACAACGCACCCTTATTAGTTGGTACTTCTACTTTTCTACTAAAATTTTACCTTTGGTACGTAGAAATGCACTGCTTAAATAGTTAGTTCGTTTAAAAAAAAATTAATTTCCGTTAGGTAATTTTAATATCATAGGATTTTTTACACTGAACAATTAAAAGTAACGCTTACCACTCATGTATTACCGCGGCTGCTGGCACATGGATTGGCCATGGCTTTTAAGTAAGGATAACTCATAATGTTCTCTTACTTTTTAAGTTTACGGCCCGACGACCTTCTTCCCTAATCCTTTCTAATTGCTTGATCATGCATAAACATATTGTCTAAAATTCCTTACTGCTGTCTTTACGATAAGGAGTCTTCATTCCCATATGTGGTTGATCCTTCCTCAAAATCAACTACAAATATCTTGTTATAAATAAATAATTTGGTAAAAAAAGACATTTTTATCTTTTTTTTATACTCACCATTTGAGCTGGTATTTAAAATCACCAGCTTTGCATGTATAAAGCACTAAAATAGCGTTCACTTTAAGCTAAAATCAAACTTATCAATAAATATTGTTCACCTATTTAATTATTATACTATCAACTTAGTTGTTTGTTTGTTGTTTTCGTAAAAGAAGACCTATCCTGGTTACCAGCTAGGAAAAATGGGGCTCCGTAGTGGTACCACCAAACAAGGAAGTGCTCGAAGGGTAAGGCACACACTCGTATCGGCATATGGTGATGGTACCTACCGCAGATCTCCGCACACTGACCGTAGTAGAAACCAGCGTGGTCTATATGAACAGTATGATGTGTGGACCTACCAGGTACACAATCAAGCTTAATACCTAAGCCAGGTACATACCACGAGTGCATAACATCAAAACTATTCGTTATTAACGTGATATTGGTGTGTGAGGGTAGCACTAAAACACGTTTAGTTCTAAGTAAACGTCGGTTTGACTGCAGAGACATAATCTCACTCCTGTATGCGAGGTTTTGAGTAGATGGGCTGTACGAATTCTGAAAAGTCTTTAAGTTTAAAGCCATTTTACTATTTGAGAATGTTAGTGGGCCGGAAGAGCTAGTAGGGGAGTACCTTTTCTGCTTAACTACTAAGTAGAAGTTGCTCGAAGTTGGTTTTTGTGTAAATACCTCGCTTGTTTGAGGTACTAACTCCAAGCCACTGAGGTTATCGCTAACTAGGAGTCTATTTGTCGATACACCCGTGCTCCTCAACTTGTCTATTCTTGTAATTAGTGCGTGGCTTGAGGAGCTACCTGTAATATAAGTACCTGAACTTAAGTTACTGTTATTGTATGTAAGTCTGTAAGAGTTGGCATGAGGTTTAAGGGATAAATTTCGAGATCAATAAAATGAGTTTGTCAGGCTACTATTGGAGCTAGGTTGGTGAGTAGCGCCCCTCACAGAACCTAGTGCAATAGTATTAGCATTACCAGTACCGAGGTTGGTGCTAAATAGCTCGGTATTATTCGTGAATTGCTTCTGGCCGGATGACACCCACCTTATGTGATTATCAGATAAATTATGTTTTGACTGTAAGAAAGACAAGTATTGGTGATCTTGAGGCTGCGCCTTAGAAACTCAGTAATTATGTCCAATATTTAAAGAAGTAGTAGGTATATTGACTAATGACTTTAGCTCAAACTTGTAGACCCAATACCACTGCTTACCTCTAACCCTAAGCGTAAACAAACTGGACTCAGATTGCCACTCAATCATACGTAGTATAAAATTAGAGTTTGATAGAATATTAGTACACCACGATAGTGGGATGAAGCAAACTATAAGGTCACCTCACTTACCGTGAGACCTAAACGTAGTACTTAACTTAGGTGACATTTTCATAACTCGGTAACGTATTAGACGTAAAAAAATAAAATAATATAAGACCATATAATATGTAAATCAAAATCAAAATCAGTACTGCCAGTGCGTTAAGTGTAATAAAATATCACTCTGTTTTGTAGGGAATCCAAATGTAAAATTTGTTAAAAATGCTGTTTCTGTAACTAAATTACCTCACATTTAATCTATTATAATATTGTGCAGGAGTGCGCCCCACGAGCTGTACAAATAGGACAGTTCGGCTAAAAAATTAAGTTGCTTATAAAATAACAACATATAGTAACTTTGTAAACATAACCGCAACAAGTAAGTAAGTCAAGTTGAATTTATGAAAACACAACCAACTAATGATATATGTGTAAAAAAATAATATACCGAAAGCTGAGTGGTACACAACAGAAGTACTCAAATCAATTTGAGTTACTACTAAAGTTGCTAGTACTGCAATAGCAAACGTATACACTAAAAATAGTAGTATGTTTGAATAAGGTTCAGAGCTCACCAGCCTACTTGAGGGTAAGCCATGAACTAGCGCTGAGTTATTAAAACTATTTGTTCTAGAAGGGCCCCTGAACAAACCCCGTAATGTTTTTTGCGTATAAAACAGGCCTGTGAATGCTGCTGCTTGGACGAATATTTGGGATATTAGGGTGGCGCTGGTGGTATGCAGTAGTAATAAATAGTGCTTGTTAAAGAAGCCTAGCATAAAAGGCAAGCCACCTAAACATGCTAACGATATAGACAAGACTAAAGACTCTAACGTAGTTAGAGAGCTCGAACCACCCATACGTCTTGTATCTTGGTACCCTAAGTACTTAGATATTATATTTCCAGATGCCATAAAGCTGTAACTTTTAAACCACCCGTGTAAGTGTAAGTATAAAATCAGTACGGAGGTGTTACTGTAAATAACTAATATGAAAAGGAAACCACAATGACTGATAGTAGAGTAAGCTAGTATCTTCTTCAAATCAGTTTGGTATGCAGCTACAAGCCCACCATAAAAAGCAGTTAACGAACACCACACCAGTACTAACTCATTGACCCACACTACAGTTAGTAATGATGAGCTGCGCCCGAGTAAAAAAATACCTGCGGACACTAAAGTTGCTGAGTGGATTAGTGCTGACGCTGGCACAGGTGCTTCCATCGAGTCAGGTAACCAAGCGTGAAACCCCAACTGGGCAGACTTACAAAATGAACAAACCACTAGTGAGACTACGAAAAAACTAAATAAGCTTGCTTTGAATCCAAAAAAACTCAAGTACAAACCCTCGAGTATGTACAAGTCGTTAAAGTCAGCTGCAAGGGAATTAGGTGCGTAGACAACAAGAATTAAAAAACCTAGTATTAATGAAGCGTCACTTAATTTGTTGAAAGTGAACGCCTTGAAAGAGCTTTTAAATGTAGCAACCCTTGAAACCCAAAAATTAATTAGTAAGAATGAGAAGCAACCAATAAGCTCCCAACCGAGCATCAAACTTGGCATATTACCAGATGCTAGCAACAATACCATACTTAATAAGAAAAAGAATAGGAGGTTAAGGAAATTAGTAACCCTGGGCTCACCCCTCATATAATTAGTTGCAAATAGTAAAGCAAAAAGACCTATTGTATTTGTTAATACTATATATGATAGCGAGTAATTATCGAGCTTTATTATAAAACTAAGTTTATAGCTGCTTGACAGTAGGCCGTAGTCACCTATGTGATAAAGGTAGTGGGACCCGCTGCTTAGAGAGCACAACCATTGAACTAAAGTACTCCCTAATAGGACGGTTGTGGACAAGATGTATGTAGCTACAGCGCCTTGGAGGCTAAGATACGAACCTAAAGTGCATGCGCATGCGCCTAGGACTCATGTTATAAAAAAGATAGCTAACCAACTTAACTTATATACTAATAAAGTTGAGCCTAAAGCTACCCCGAATAATTTCCACATACGTGGGTATGAAGGGAAGTCTGTTTTAAATAAATTAATTTGTCTTAAAATCATATTAAATACTATTATAATTTGTATAGTCTGTAACTACGTCTTGTGAAGTTGTTATTGAAGTGCTCAAAAATCCTAGGAGAACGTAAATTAAAAAATACTAAGTACCCCATTACGTAAAAGTAAGAGAAGAGCATTCCAAAATTACCACCAACACGTTGGTAATAACGACCTGCAGGTAAGAAGGTCGTAGTGTACAATAAAGCCATAACAAACATGTAGAATGTCAATTGGTTGATTAAGGAGATATCCATATTCAACGCACGATAGTTTACAATCGTTTGCGACTGAGATAATGCATTAACAGTAGGTGTGCGTTTTATAGAGAAGTCACTAGCACCAGCTAGGGTTACTTGGTGGTATAGTGCAAAAAATAGTAGTAGTAAACCGAAGATTCCCGTTAAGTGCATAGGGCAAACTGTTAGTCAGGCCATGAAGGGTCTAAAGTACCAGTGGGGTGCCACACCAAAAAACCTAACGTCTGTCACTAAACCGATGTCCCCTCACATAAAAATTTCGTATGATAAGGCCTCCGGCTCTGTATAAAAAAGTCAACCAAATAACCAAACGCAACAAAACATATCTAATAGGGAAGATAACTCACCTGCTAAGGCTTCATCAAATCATAGGAGCTCAGTATCTAAACCGTCAAAGTTAAAATCATGCTTTCAATCATAATGCATATCAATAGCATGTAAGAAGCCTAGGAAAAATAAGTAGAATGCTGATATGTAGTGAGCATAAGCTAACCTAACTAATGTATCGCTATTTAACGTTTTATCAGTAAATAATCACCAATAAGCCTTACCCTTAAAGAAGAAAAACGTATGCATAATGTTACAGGCGATGCTTAATGTGATGTCACTTAAATGAGTACAACACAAAACTAGACCTAGGAAGGTAACTACTTGAAAAATCATAAAAGAGAATACTCCGCTCTTTCAGGCGAATTCTTGCTCAAAGTAAAAGACATTGATATACATCTTTCTTAATAAATGTAAGTATGAGAATATGAAGACTAAGTCTACTCCACGCTCATGAATTCAAAAAAAGTCGTCCGCATATAAGTCCTCCAAGTCTTCCTCGTCTCGGACAACAGGCACTAACATTGGCTCCGGTATAAGGCTAAACGATAACATAATACCGCTTACAAGTTGGGATATGATTGTGATTAGGATAAAAAAGCCAAATATTGCTGCTGTAAAGTGGTATTTAATAGTTAGTACTTTAAAATAATTAATTGTGTTTTTTAAATTTAGTTTATAATATGGTCCTGAAAATCATGACATATCAGTTTGTAACTTAAGTAATTATTTGTAATACTAATACTATTTTATATACAAATATTATTATATATTATTATATATTATTATATATTATTATATATTATTATATATTATTATATATTATTATATATTATTATATATTGTAAAACCGATAACACAAATGATCAATTGACCGACCGTAAACCCATTGCAATTTAATAGTTTATTTTTCTATAATACAAATGTAAATCTATACACCAATACAGTTAGTCCTGAAAATCATATTTACGTATCAACAAACCAAAAGACACTGAATAACCTCTCAAAAGGTACACTAGCCCCAACTAACCTTGACATAACTGCAGTAGAGCTTAGTGGTCAAGTCACGTTCAATCTAATTGAGCGTAAGTACAATAGCGTACATATACACTTATGAGCGTCCTCTTCGAGCACGGCTGTGACTAGCAGCTCCCCAGGCTTGGCTTGAGGTCTTAGGGAATTAAGCGAGTTTTTTGATGTAAACCAAGCATCACTACATGACTCTAGGAATTTGTTACTGGACTACTCCTTAAACAATTCACCTCTATCAAAAAGTTACCCAACTTGTGGTTTAGATGAAACTTACTTTAACTTCTATAAGCAGCAAGTATCCTCGCAAAATATTAATTTTATAGAACTATAACATCGGCTATGTGAGGTAATTATCAATTAATTTTATTAATAATGTCTGTAACTATTATAATACTTTCTTCGGTCCGAACTTTGGTACAATTTGCTGTGTTCAGCGAAATGGTGTGATTGTCCCTGTACTTACTATCAGCATTAGTTGGCAGTTTAGTAGACGACCTTTCTATTTATAGCAGCCCGTTCCTTATACTAGTCATTACAGCCACTGAGGCTGTAGTCGTATGGACTCTCATAACATACCAAAGCCAAATCAAAGTATAAAATATAATTTATGTTAGACTTAAGTATTTTCTTCTTAATTCAAAATATTTTCCTACTTACTTTACTATTTTGGTTGCTAAGCTTTATAGGTACCAAGTTTTTCAAAAAAAAAACTTACAGAGGCTCTACCGAGCTGTTTGAGTGTGGTTTTTTAACTACACACACATTAAATTTGAACTTCAACTACAATTTTCTAATCACAGCAACACTCTTAATACTTTACGACATCGAATTCTTTTTCTTACTACCCGTTCTCTTCAATTATTCTCTCATATCGCTTACTGTAGTAGGCGTGTACCTCATATTCGTGGCCTTTATCGTAATTTCATTTATTTACGATTGGGAGATGGTAACGCTGGACTGAAGCGTCTAGTTTGGTGGTCGTAGCTCAATGGTAGAGCTCTAAATTGTGGTTTTAGCGGTTAGAGGTTCGAGTCCTCTCGACCACCCAAATTATTAAAACATTTAATCTATTTAATGCTAACAGTAAAAAAAAACAGTTGAGTGGGTTGTCAAACCACTTACAAGCGAACAGGCAAATACTGGCTAATTTGAGCCGAGCAAGTGTACCAGCTAATAAAGAACCTTTACTACTAAAAACCTCCGACTTGATAAAGTGTAACCTATTCAGTGGTATTTACTGGTCACCTGGAATGGTAGCTAGGCTGATATTTAAGTTCGAAGATACTTTCAAAAGCAAATTTCTAAATGAGAAAAATGCCAGGAAGGATTGAGGTGTTTGGCAGTACGGACTAAACTTAGTTATAAGCAATTACAATTATTCTTATATAACTCTAAGTCCTTGGTGTTTGCGCATTAGACGTAGTTTAGCATCGCTCACAGGTAAATCTAACTATTATTTTATAAGATCCGATTCTAACAAGTTTTTTACACCAAAGCGGAGGATAAAACGCTGACTAAAGAAGAAGTACACTACACAATCATGACGTTAGTAAATTGGGTTGTATTGGACTGACTTACAAATCCAACAGATAACTTTCTCATAGTTACTACGTTCGCTTACGTTGGAACTAAGTTCAGTAACCAACGACTACTGGCTTTAGCTCCACTCTCTTACACTTTATTAAAGAGTAGTTTTTTGATAAACTTCGGCCTGCAGAATATTTTAGGATCGGTACACCCCTCACTAGTACTCCTAGCGTACAGCTTAGTGGTGTGCAGTTTCGCATCCAGTAATGGTATTGGTAGTTTAGAAATAGTCAAAAAGTGAGTATATTTGTTAGGTATTACCTTAGTCTTGGGCGGTTTTTGGGCTTTCCAAGAGTATACTTGGGGCGGTTGGTGAAACTGAGATTTAGTCGAGGTACCACTTCTCCTAATATTAGTCCTGTGGTCAGTTAACTCGTTCCACAGCAGCAGCAGCAAACTTGTTGACAGGCAAAAAAGCGCCCGATTAGTTATTTTAATAATATTAGCTTTATTTTTAGTACGGTACTCGTCTGGTAGTGTACATTCTTTCATAGTCAGCGCAAATTCATATAGCCTGTACATGAGCCTCCTATTTTTCGAAGTAAGGTTTTTAGTACCTATGCTGACTTTAGTTTACTCATTACCAAACCAGTTTTTCATGGTAAAGTTATTTTTGTGATTGCTGTATATTAAGACCTTTACAACGACATCACCTAAGTATCACCAAGTGCATACAATTATAGCCACCTATTTATTTATATTATCAAGCACAAACTGGCAGTACTTTGAGGTCATATACACTACATTTAAAGGGTCAGCCTCCGCATTTAGCGCAGATGTTATGTGGTGTAAGCCTAGGAGTTTATACCTAGGCGCTAACATACAGCACTTAAATTCTATAATAAATTAAAATAAACTTATTTATTAAGATAAAAGTTTTATTTAAAGTATAACGTAGCCTATGTTCAGTAAACGCTATCCGCAAACATTTAAGAAACAGCACAACTCCCGAAAGCAATCGAAAAACCAAACAAATTACCAATATTCTTATAGTGTAGCTAGGGCCACAACCCCTATTTATTTCTACGCAGAGCAGCGAGTATTGTTACCCAACAGATTCATTGCATATTTTAGGAAAATTCTAAAAAAGTATTGCAAGAAGAAACAGATAAAGTGTTGAATTAACTTACAACTCAACAAAGTCATAAGTAGTAAATCTAAAAATTCACGTATGGGTAAGGGTGTTGGTACGATAAACCGTACAGGTTTTTACGTAAATCCACAAAAACCTCTGTTTGTTTTTAAAAACATTTCTCATAAAAGGGCCTGCTTACTTGCGTCCGACCTAACTAAGCGTTGTAATATAAAAATAACCGCAAAATATAATTAGTTGTATGTGAACTTCTACTATACTAACAAATTTATCATCAAAAGAAAAGCTCAAGAAATTGATTTTTTTAAAGTGGTTGGGCTTAGTGGATATTAATTGGCAGGTAAGTTCAGGTCAAAAAAATACTTTCTTAGAATCCCCATTTCACTTTAAAACCGTTAAGGCCCACCTATCCTCCCCCTCAATAACTTACACAGTAATTACCCGTGAAACTAACCTACTTTTTGGTAAGAACCTAACCAGAACTTATGAGTTGAGAACTAAGCTGATAATATAAGCATAAGTATGTATACTTTTTTATACACAAATACGACACTACTCTTCACAATATTTACATTCTTACGTTTAAATTTCCTTACCCTAAAGTCTTATCAAAGCTCATTAGACGAATATACGAAGATTTCTTTTCAAAAGCAACACCAGTACCCCAGCATATTTACGTACTTCTTGTTTGTTTACGCACTATCTATGCTACTAACCACCGGTTTTTCGTCAAACTGACTTAACTTAAATTACTCGACTAGCTTATTAACTCTAATAACCACCACTTTAGTATTAATAACTTTAGTGTCTTTTCAGACTAACAAAGACTCTCTGGTCACCCCCACGGTAGTGCTATTTCTACTCACCAATATCTATCTAATAGTTACAGCTAACTTCGTACATTTTTACCTAGTTTTGGAGGTAACAGCCTATTTAAACCTATTATTGCTAAGTATTTATGGGGTTACCTTCAAGACCACCTACTCTAATCACAACATAAGTGCCTTGGTAATCAGCTTCCTAATGAACTTTATAACATCTATACTGCTCTTTATGTACGTAGTTACATTTATATGAGAGTGTTCTTATATAGACTGGGTTTTGCTATCTCAATGCACTAAGACGTCAGGGTTCCTGCCCTTAATTATTTTACTGAAGTTGGGTGCAGGTCCTTGGGTGTTGGGTAATATTATTAGTTACCAAGGGTACCCCCTACCATACTTAGTAGTATATGCTTTAGTGTCTTTTGGTATTTTAACACCGGTATTACTTACGTTACTAGCAGGAACAAGTAGCCACACTTTTGTATTACTAAGCACCGCAGTATTCATATACGTTGTATCGGCAAATGCCTTACGTGTTGTAACTCTAAAACAACTATTTTCCTATAGTACTGCTATAGTACAAATCTACTTAGTGCTAGCATTACAATTATAATAAAGGAAGCTATGAACGTCATTCGAAGTACATTTACTTATAAACTAAAATCAATAAAAACTCCTATAACCTTAAAGCAATTATCTTCAAAAAATACCAACCTAATAACTACAAGTAGTTATGTGGAGAACTTACTTTTATGAGATTTACCTTATGTACTGCCCTTTTTGGTTAAACTTACCTTTATTAAGACCATTAGGGCTATAACACCTAGCATAACTTACCAATATGTATTACCGCAGGACAGGACTTACAAAACTTATAGGTACTTTAACTACATCCGTTTAAATAGTGGGGGTGCCTCCACTAAACCACTAGAGGTTTATAACTCAATACTTAAAATATAACACACACACATATGGTTATTATCAGTGCATTTAAAGTTTTAGTTTTTGGTTTTGCTATGTTCCCAGTTGCATTCTCTGCATTAGGCGTTGGTATCTTATTCGCGGCATTTAACTTAGCCGTTAGTCGTAACCCAGAAGAAAGGGAGGGTTTATTTAGTAACACTATGATGGCATTTGCTCTAATTGAGAGTTTTGTCTTTATTGGTTTACTAGTTGCAGCTGCAGTCAGCTTTGTTTTATAATATAATTTTTTAAATGATAAAGCTACTTTACATAATAAATGTATTATTATTCTCTATATGACTTATTATTATAAGAGGTACGTTACCTCGGTACCGAATAGACCAACTTCAGGTAAACATCTGGAAGGACTGAATATTCATTTGATTAGTTTTTTTCCTAACGAACTTACTAGTTTGACTATATTTTATATTATAAATATTCATATGCCTGGGTAGCTCAGAGGTAGAGCGGCAGACTGAAAATCTGTAGGTCGGTGGTTCGATTCCACTCCCAAGCAAATGATATATTTAAATCCCATAGTACTTAGTTATTATTTTATCTCTCAAATAAGCCTTTTTATACAGTATGTAAGCACTGCCAAAGTCAACAATAGTTGCCCTTCTACTAACCAAAACCTAACTAATATAAGCACACTGCTTGTATTTAACCAGTGGGAGCCTTTATTTAAAAGGAGTTCATACATTGGTCTAGTTTGAAAGACTAACTGAAAACTATAATTAATGACTATGTTTTTTACCAAAACTTATCAAAGTATTGCAACTAACCAAATTACAATTAACAATCTTAAACAAGTCAGGGCTTTGTTGACTAGTTCTCAAACAGCGCAAGTCCTCTCTAAAGATAAAATACTTGTTTTTCTGAAAAAGGAGAGTAAGAAGATAGCACTACCCATACCTTTAGTAGTTCGGTTAGCTAGGATAGCCGGTGTTAGCGTAAACTCAGCGAAGCCAGCGTTACATAATTTTATATCACCTTTGGTCAACTTTTTTTCATTTAACAGTTTATATTTTTTTCTGACGAAGCTATTTTGGTTAATTCCTGTTCCTAAGCATAAGCAGCTTCTGTACCTTGTACGTGCTCTCCTCAAGTTTGCAAAGACCCAAATTAACCATATATCTGGTATAAGTATAACTTTAAGAGGTAAGCTCGCAGCAACGGGTAATAAGAGAAAGTCGTCTTTTACAGCTTTAATTGGTAAGGGTTCTTCGTCCGAGCTCAACTTACTAACAAGCTCGGAGTTCAGATTGATAAGAACCCCTGTAGGGGTTATAGGTGTAACTTCGATAGTTACATATACTCGCTAATCCTACCAGTACGTTTTTTTACATATGTGTCAGAAGACCATAAACCTCGTAAGGTGTAAGTGTTAATTAACCTAACCTGGTGTATAATACTGTTGAGGCTGGTTTTGGACAAGGAGCTGTTCCTTAAGTACAGCTTTTTCTGACCGTTTTTATTAGAGAACTTGATGTGGTTTGGTACTAAGAGCATTCTATTCACGCGGTTGAACCTCATATTCAAAAAAGAGTTCTTTATGGATATCTTATAACTCTTACCTTCGAAAAGCAAGCATTGACTTAGTGTGATATGACAGTTCATGTAATTTTTTTTAAAAATGTGAGAGCACTTCATTTACTAATTTATATTATCAAGAGAGTGTTTTTAGATTTGAGAAGCTATCCTTAAGTACTGTAGATCTTATTAGGTGGCGGTTAAATAAGAAGACTTTCAAAGTTTTTTTGTACTTACCTTGAATCATACATAAGGGGTTATATCTAGTAGTTCTTAAAGACCCTCCAAAGGATCCGGTCCTTAAATATGTCGGGTACTTTCTGGAAAGGAAGTGTTTTACTACTGCGCATTTTGACGAAGACTTTTTTAAAATTTGGTTAGACGTACTTAGATTTACTAAGGATTTCTTCATAATAGCTGTTATAATTATTAACGGTCTACTTCACCAAATACTATATCAACAGTACCTATTAGTGTAACTAAATCTGCCAGCAAGTGGCCTTTCACCATATATGGTAAGAACTGCAAGCTGTAATACGCGGGGGACCTTATTTTGCACCGATAAGGTTTATTAGTACCGTCACTCCAAAGTATGACAGCAAATTCACCTTTAGGTGACTCTACAGAAGAGTACACGTGGTTGTCAGCTACGTTAAAACCCTCACTCCAATATTTAAAGTGGTTTATAAGCGACTCCATGTCCCTATAGGGGTGGTTTGTAGGCGTGTTAAAATACTTTAGTAAAGTTGTACTTTGTACAGCCTCAGTACCTGACATCAACTTTACGACGACTTGGTTGCTTATGTGCAAACTCTCAACCATCTCATTAATCCTAATGAGATACCGATCGTAACAATCACCGTTTAGGCCTATAAAGCTATGAACATTCAGGTAAAAGTAATTTGCGTAAGTACTAAACGTACTTAGTCTGATATCATCCTTCAGGCCTGTTGATCTAGCCAAAACACCCGTGATACCATACTCTTGAGCTTTCTTCTTATCAAAAACACCGACATTTACTAAGCGCTGCTTTCATATTTTGTTATAAACTAGAAGAGAATTTATCTCATTCAGAGACGTGTAGCTGTTATTTATGAAGTATGTTATATCTTCTAATAGAAAAAAACTAACCCCCGATAAGTTTACTGTGTTTGGTCTGTAAAATGCTGCGTGCATACGAGCTCCTGAAACTCTTTCGTAGAACTCCATTATTTTCTCCCTCTCCTCAAAACCTCAAAAAACAGGTGACATGCTACCTACATCCAGAGCATGACATGCTATAGCCAGTAAGTGGTTTAGTATACGTGTAAGCTCGTCGTATAAGGTTCTAATTAGTGTGAACGTTGATGTGTACTGAGGTTTATTTACAATACGCTCAATAGCTAAACAGTACGCGTGCTCCTGCACTAACATACTGCAGTAATCGAGCCTATCAAAGTAAGGTAGGGAGTGGATGTACATTTTACTCTCCATCAACTTCTCTGTACCTCTGTGTAGTAAACCAATATGAGGATCACTCCTTTCGATAACCTCACCATTTAGCTGTAATATCATACGCAAAACGCCATGGGCTGCTGGGTGCTGAGGACCAAAATTGATACTCATCTTCTTAATATCTTTATTCAACTTTTGTTTTGTTAAAAAAATACTTCTATTCATTAGTAACGTATGACACCAACTTTATACTTTAGCGAAATTTGTGAAGTCACATTAACCACTAATTTAATAATCGTAAATTATTTACTAATATCCACTACAAGTTTTATCTTTTTTATAACACTAAAGAACCACAATTTAAGCAATATGAATATATCTAAATCCAACAACTTTAGTATCACCTTGTTTACCGTACTTTTCTTCCTAAACTTAGCTGGGGTCCCTCCACTACCAGGCTTCTTCATAAAAATAAATTTTATATTTAGTTTAATTAAGAATTTTAATTTTATAATTACTATTATAATTACTATCCTTAACTTTACAATTTTCTACCTTTATATACAGTTTTACAAAAACACGTATACTTACACTAAGTATCGGTCAGGTCAAACCAGCCTGAGTGCGGTTTGGGTATCTAATATCTCAGCATTACTAATACTTAATTTTTACCCAATATACAGTATAATGACTTTAATACTATAATTATTATATATGACTAAGGTTCAAAATGCAACTAATAGGTTTAAATCGAAGCAAAACTATCGTGGCGGTCGTATGCTCAAAGGCAACCCCCAGAAAAAAGGTACAGTACAACGTGTACGTATACAAACTCCTAGAAAACCTAACTCTGCTAGAAGGCAAGTCGTTAAGCTGTCTCTTACAACACAAAAGTTCACAGTGAGTTATATACCAGGTAGTGGGCACACCCTAAAAAAGCACTCGACTGTTATCATAAGAGCTGGGGGGGCTAGAGATCTACCAGGTGTATATTCTAGCTGTATACGCGGTCTTAAAGATTTAAAGGGTTTAATGCATAAGAGGAAAAGACGCTCCATTTACGGAGTTAGCAAGAAGTTACAGCTTAGCTTAGGGCTGTACTAACTATAATTTTAAGTATGAGAGCAGATTATTCAATATTACCAGGAATTTCCCTAGTTAATTGAACCCGCAAAGGTTCTTTATGACCACTTACGTTTGGATTAGCTTGTTGTGCTGTAGAGATGATGCATGCTACGTTAAGTCGTTATGACTTTGATAGGTTAGGTGTTATATTTCGAGCCACACCAAGACAAGCAGACTTGATGATCATATCAGGTACCTTAACTAACAAGATGGCACCCGCACTTAGGCGGCTTTATGACCAGGTTAATGACCCTAAGTGGGTTATATCTATGGGAAGTTGCGCTAACGGCGGAGGTTACTATCATTACTCTTACGCAGTTGTAAAGGGGTGTAACCGTATTATACCAGTAGATTTATATGTACCGGGGTGCCCACCCACAGCAGAATCTTTAATGTACGGTGTTATACAATTACAAAAATCACTTAGCTTTGCTTACCATGAGCGTCTTTACAGTAAGTTTTTTTCGAAAATTAATTTATGTTATACCAACAAAGACCATTTTTCAGAAAAATAATCAAACTACCATCAAATACAGTTGGTAGTAACTGATCCTTAACGAACTCATACAGAAATACAGTTGGTCATAAATCCACCTGTCATAAAGTAAAGAAGACTGTATTTATGCCTATTAAACCTTTAAGTATTAACTATAAGTTACTAAAAACACCCGTAGTTAAGTTAAGCTCATTGGTATTCAACCCCATAGGGCACGGTTTATCCGCGTGTGTTAAGAGCGCCGCAGGTTTGACCTACTTAAGAGCTTGGGTAGGTAGCCTGGATATAAATACTTTACTAAAGGTTCACTCCTTAGACACCCATAGGATATTAAGTAGTTATAACCTTAAATCAGGGTCGGGTTTAGTTTTACCCCTAACACATATATGTTCGAGAGGTTCTGTGTTCGGTTCCAACAGCTTTAAGTTGTGCAGCCTTCAAAAAGATGGCTCGCTACTTGTTAAGTTGGCGCGGGACGTTACTTTACATTCCACTGAGAGTGTATTAGCTCGTTTCGGTAATAAGTATATCAAACCTGTAGGTATAACGAGTCGAGTCCGTGGTATTGCAAAAAACCCCGTTGATCACCCTAATGGTGGTAGGGCTAATACTAAAGGATCTTTTCAAACACCTTGAGGTTCAATAGCCAAACATAACAAATAATATAAAAAACAAAAATGTTTAGCAATAGGTATAACTTTTTATTATCCAAGTTAACTCGTCAAAAAAAAATTAATTGATGGTCTGTTGGCCGTAAATTCCCAAGCATTTCAGTTAGTAAAGCCGTCGTACTACCTAAAGGTATCTTTTTCAGGGTGGTTAAGGTTAAGAGAACACAGGTAGGTAACATAGCAGGTCGGTTAGTTAGTACAAGAAAGCCTTTTGTGCAGCCCCTACAAAAGGCAAGAAGGTAGTAAGTGAGGATATCACAACTCTTCTTTACTAAAAAAACTAACACACTAGAGACTTCAACCTTTAATAGTAAAGAGTCTTCGACTTATCTAACAAACCAACTAAAGCAGTACTACTATTGGTGGGGTTACCAGAACCTCTTCACACGAAATGCATCCATACAGAGTAAAGCTAACTTTAGTTTACGTAACGACGTTGTAATCTACCAACTATAATAAGACTGTATGCTCCTATCAAATGTAAGTACCAATGAGCCTTGTAGGCCTATAAATTTCCAAAAACAAAACTATAAATACCAAAACATAATTACTTTACATAATACTGAGGTACGTGGCTTCAGGATGCTTTTCGGTAAGCCTGTAAATGGTCAGAAAACAACAACAAACGCAATGACGTGCAAAAAAAGAGCGAACGCGCTTTACCAGTTTAAGTATAAGCATTTAAGGCAGTCAGTTGGTTCGTATGTCACACAACCTATTTTTATAGCAGAGTATGTTAACCTGTTCTGGCAACAGCAATGGTTAAGCGAGTGGCTTTCTAGTTATAGAACATTGCAGTGACTCCCGGTGTATATACGTAAGACTAATTTTATAGACATCAGTAGTTTAAATCGTTACCAAATATATCACCAGTATAACAACCCCTTTAAGGGGTCCGTCAAGAATTCACAAAAGCGAAAGAAAGTAGTGCCTAAAAATAAGTTCTCCACAGGGTTTAAGTTCGGTTTCAGTAAGAACTTTAAGAAGCAGCTGCAAAATATAATGTAAATCTATGAAGCTCTTTACTAAAAAGATACATCTAACCAGAGAAGTTAAGCTGCAAGTCTTCCAACACATATTTAGCTGACGTAAGTTAAAGCAAAAATTGAGCTGGACCGCTAAGATTAAATATGTAGGTCCAGCCCGTTTTAGGTCACTTTTTGGGTTTTTAAAGCCCAAACCTTTTATATATCAATCACGTCTTTTTTTTCTAAAGTACCTAACCCTAAACCCTAGACCTAGATCCTTCCAGAGGTGGGTCAGTAAAACTAAGTCATTTAGGCAACACCACTACCCCAACCCGGACCAACAGTTAATATATCTGGGTGTGAGTTACCTTAGTCTGAACCATTACCTGAAAAAAATTATAACAAGAAAGTTCAATATTTTTAAGTATGAGCTTTTTAAGCATAAAATATTTAAATACACTACAGCCAAGTTAGTGCAGAGGGACAGTAGCTTAAATATAGCTAGTAAAGTCCATTCCATAGATTTTCGAACAGGCTTACTGCTCATGCCTTGACCTACGTCAATACCCAATTCTGATACAATATCAACTTACAACTGAAAAAGTATAAACTAATTAATGTTCAAGCTATATATTAAAGTAATGCAGACTTACATAATCGGATCTTCATACAGTAACCTACAACACACACTACTTTTAGTAGCCTTTTTATAATATAAATCTAAATATGAGTACAAATCATAGTAACTGATACCTAGACTCCTATAATTTCCTTAATCAATTTATGTCCGCAGCACCTACTAGTAAGATGTACACCGATACCTCTGCAGTACCTGTAATCACGTTCAACACAGACTTCATTAATTATGGTGGTGACTTCTTTTTAATGTTACCTTACTACATACTAACTACTATATTACTATTCAGCCTATTGCAGTGAGTTTTAGATAACTCTGAATCTAATATATTCCTAACGTCGTTATTCTCATTTTCAGAAAAAGAGGTTAACGCCTTAGACGACTTACTAATTAGTACCCTACTAATATTCTGCTTCTTTTTCTATAATTTTTTAGGATGCTTCTCATTTATGATGCCAGGTTCTTATAGTGCAGGCTTCGTGATGTTCTTCTTACTTTTGTGCGGTATGCTTTTAAGTATACCTACCGCAATGCTTTACAATTTTGGATTTTATTTTATTATAAGTATTCGTGGTAGTGCCACAACCTTAAGTTATGTTTATGAACTTATACTAGACTATGTCAACTTAATATCATTTGCGCTTAGACTGTGTATTCAGTTAGTACGTATTATTGTTATAAGTGTTGTGTACTACATGTACAATCACTTGTTTTTCGTGTACCATTATTTAGTTACACCCACTAGCGGTAGTGTAATGCATACCCCTACTACCTTAATTACTGCTATCATAGCTTGGGCTCGGTTGGTATTCGAAGTGGCCCATACCTTTATAATTTTTGGTATTCAGTTAGTAGCATTTAATGTAATGATTTTGTGACTATTCCAGTTTCTATTTACACTGTTCTTCAACGAGCAGTTAGAGGTTAGCTTCTTGAAGAGGCGAGGCCTAAACTAATAAGTATAATTGTAGGTATGTTAGAACTTACGTTTTTAAAAAAACAGTTTATAAACCATGTAAAAAATGGACTATATGTTGACTACTTACTAAGGTGCATAACTAAAACCTCAGTACAGAACACCTTGGTGTGAGGTTCTATCTATGTCGCTGAGAAGTATTTAGTGGAGTTTTTATCGAGATTCACCATTAATATGTATTCCACTACCATACAGCAGCGTAGTAATATCCAAGTCTTTACCCTATCAATCAAGTACTTAATTTTAGCAGTACTTCTTACCTAGTAATACTCTTAGTAAATTTATTTAAAATACAAAAATTAAAGTAGACGGTAGTAAAATATACTTTATAACAAAACCAGTACTAAGTGAAAGTAACTCATCATTATTGGTTTTTATACAAATTTTGAACAAAAATATTTTAGTAAAAATATACATTGTGTAGTAAGTAACGAACGAATCACGCCATAGTATCCACAAGGTGTGAAGTAGCGGCACAAGGTTTTAGTCCTGTAACCCTTTATACTATTTCCGGTGGTCCGGCAAGGGGCTCATATCCCCTTCAAAAGAGGTTCAATTCCCTTAAGTAGTCTTAAGTAAAGTACAACTGTACTTGAATATAACTAATATATTGTAAAGTTTATAGAAAAAAGTACCGTGAGGGAAATTTGAAAAGATAATTACACATTAATTTAAAAGAACTTTAAACTGTCTACAATTTTAATTACATCAATTTAATGTAATGTACTTTTTGTATAACGGGCCAATGAGTTAATTTTATAAGCAAGTCAACGCGTGTAGCTTATAAAGTTAAACCCGAAAAGGAGTGATCTACTAAAAACCTAGCTATTAGTTTATTTAACTAATAGGCTGTACTTTTAAGTGCTGCAATACTTTAAGGAGAGTTTTTAGTAGGGGTGAAAGGCTAATCAAACTCTTATATAGCTGGTTCTTTGCGAAATATATTTAAGTATAGCGGTTTTTTATAGAAAGTTAAGTAGTTAAATTTTAATTAAATCCAAAAAAGCTTTTTAAATGAAACTAGTCAGACTTTTTGCGCTAAAGTAATAAGTCTAAAAGGAAACAACCTAATAACGAAATTTAAGTACCTAATTAACTATTTTTAAAGAAAAACTTAGTATGTAAAATTAGAAGTAAGCTTGGAAGCAGCTATCTAATAATGAAAGCGTAGCAGCTCATAATTTTTAAACAATAATCAATTTTGTTTAATAAGTTTTTCAAAAATTTAAGGTAATAATAGTTAAACTAAAATACGTTAATCTTAGCAAAGTGTTTTGTTTACATCAATTGTAAAAACATCAATTTTAAAAATATTGGCATAAGTAATAGATAATGCGCGAAAATCGCATTTGTTAATGCTTACGAGTTGAATAGTAGCGATAATCTGACTATTTGTAAATCAGTATACTATATATACTAAAAAATAAGTATAATAACTATTTTAGTACATTAAAATTAACTGTATCAGTCGAACGCACGTTAGCTTGGTAATAACCATTGACAAAAAAAAAAATAGTAGTGAAGGAACTCGGCAAATTAACTTTGTAACTTCGGGAGAAAAAGAATCAAATGATAATATAATTAAGGGAGTAGCGACTGTTTCTTAAAAACACAGGATTCTGTTTTATAATTAATAATTAAAGAATCTGACACCTGCCCAGTGCTGTAATATTAATTACTTTAGTAATAAAAGTAAAAAGTACCAGTAAACGGCGGCCGTAACTCTGACGGTCCTAAGGTAGCAAAATTCCTTGGCGGGTAAGTTCCGTCCTGCATGAATGGTGTAACGACTGCTCTACTGTCTCCACTACTAGTTTTATGAACATATAGTTGTCGTGAAGATACGACTATCAACAGCTAGACGGAAAGACCCTATGCACCTTTACTATAAGCTGGTGTATTGTACAAGCGCAAAACTCTTTTGTAAGTTATGCTGAGATGACTGCTCTGTACAAACAATGCTTGCTTGGTAGTTTGGCTGGGGCGGCAAGTTTCTAAAAAGTACCGAAACTGACCACAAAACACTTAATATAAGTTTTATAATTTAATTATTGTTAAGTGTTTGATTATTTATTACGCAAAATAAATAAGGTAACACAGGAATAATGACCCGGTATGTAAATATCGTTTAACGGATAAAAGGTACGCTAGGGATAACAGGCTAATAATTTTTAAGAGTTCTTATTGATGAGATTGTTTGGCACCTCGATGTCGACTCATCGCAACCTGGTGGTGCACAAGCTGCCAAGGGTTCGGCTGTTCGCCGATTAAAGCGGTACGTGAGTTGGGTTTAGAACGTCGTGAGACAGTTTGGATCCTATCTACTGTTATATTTAAAACAAAAAATTTTTGCAACATTACTTTAGTACGGAAGGACTGAGAACTTAAAACCAATGGTAAGGGGGTTAGCTGTATGCGCCCCTAAGCTAAGTTTTTTTTTAAAATAAATTAGTTTAATTAATTTATTGCAAATTTTTTTTAATATTAATAGATTAAATCATTAAAATACTAACGTTTTAGCTAAAGCAATTTTAGGCGTCAGTATATTTTTAATAAATTGTATTTGAAGTAAAGCTTGAGTGGCGAAACTGGTAGACGCGTAAGACTTAAAATCTTATCCAATCTGGGTGTTGGTTCGATCCCAACCTTAAGCACAGCAAAACACACGCATATACACTAAGACTAAGGTAACTAGGTAGTACATATACACTAAGACTAAGGTAACTAGGTAGTACATATACACTA
>JAVCKV010596605.1:0-28499 GCA_032274145.1 Herpochondria borealis
ACACGTAGCGAGGAAGAGGGACTTGAAACCACCTCCATCGGCGCCGAAACCGAGCACATCCCCGCTGAAGGGATCACCTAGCGGTTCAAAATCCTCATCAGCAGCTGCAACGCCGAAAGCAAGTCCTGATCGAGAGGGAAAAAAGACATGATTCATGACATTCTGGGGTGCTACAAGTTGTTCATTTGCTTTATTATTTGTTCTATACGTTTTATTTGTCATCAATGCAGCCAGCTCACAGTTTGGTCGCCACTCTTAGAAAGCAAGAACTTTGTTAGAAAGAATACAGTCCTCTCTAGCTTGAGGTGTGTTGGTTAAATGTAGTTAGCTGTGGTTCTAGACAGTTCACAGCGTCGTAGCATACATAGACAAACTCGCTGCAGCGTAGTTGCGTCGCACCATTGGTTAAAGAGTTCCCCCTTCGATTCGCGCTCTACTCGCGAAACAGCGAACGAGCCTTGCTACCATGAGGTGCGCGCTTCAACGTTTCTCAACGTCGTTGTTCGTCAAATCCACCGATCGACCCTTAAGAGTGTGGTCATATTTCAGATCCTCGCTCGCGCTCGGGCATGCATCTACAACGCTCCACCACGAAACCGCGACAGTTAGGTGGATACTAATGGGCAGTTTTCGTGCCTCAACTGCTCGATGGCCGACGCTTTTGAGTTAGTGCCGGAGTCTTGTATTCCAGAGTGGATAGGCTGCTCACAAGGCATCGAAGGATGGTCTACACGTGTTACCGTCTTGCAGATTACGGAAGAAGACGGCCTCCCTAGAAACCAACGCATCGTGGGTTCTTCATCCCAACGCCAAAAACACTCTTATAACACTGCGGTAATAGTCTTGTCTACCAAAGTGTTATTATTACAACGACTACTACATGTAGTGCAAGCAGTACTACAAATGGAATCGGCGTCGGGTAGTATCCATCTCCTTTCGTTTGTGAATCCATTCATATTCTCCAAATTGACTATCAAACGTTCCCTCTTGCAGCCATCTCAATTTCAACGTAAATCGTGGTCCCAGTTCCTGCAATCGAGCCCTCGTTTTCTTTTCGGCATCCTTCTTTAATATGCTCGTCTTGGATTCATGAAAGATGTACCGATGATGGCGCACAAAGATGTAATCACGTTGATTGTGAAAGGTGGCTACTTGTCGTCCTTGAAATTCGGCATTGTGTGGAAAGAGACTTCCAAGAAAACGACCCACGCGATGACCAAGGCGTGTGCCAAAGCCATGGAGGTTGAGTTCTGGAATGTGAGGCGTCGGCGTTCCATGTTTGGGCAAGTTTTGCGATGTTACCACATTGGACACTTTGAAAAAGGCAGTCGGACCAGCCATGTCACTGTCAGCATGAGCTTTCTTCAAGTGACAAATTGTCATGCCATTGCATTTCTTGTGGCGTTCTCCGAGGACCATCAAATGAGTAAAGTCACGATTAGAAGCGAATGTAACTACCTCCTTCAACGAGTAGGACTTGCGGGGATAGAAATGAAGCGATGGAATGAGGTTCTGAAGGTCTGCAATGAAAAAGAACACATTTTGGGAGGGTCGGGGTCGCGTCGTGACTAAGATTTTCGGGCGTTCCGTGTCACTGAAATATGCTGCAAACTCATCATCAGCGTGATCTGCCTCAACTTCAGGGTCGACGGTCTTGACCATTGTGGGTTCCACTTCTCGAGTATTGTCAATCGTGCGAGGCGCCTTCTTGACAACATCTTCGCCCAGAGCTTCTGCATCCTTCTCACGCTTCAACCTATCCTGCTTTTTACGCGCCTTCTTATCTTGCAGGTACTTGCCGTACATTTCGGATCGTTTCATCTTGTTGTTAATATGGCTGGGGTTCTTAAGCCGCGCTGTTTGGATTTTGGCGGGCTTGGCCCGATTGGTGGGCTTTTTGCCCTTCAAGGACGCATCTGGTTTCTTCTTGTTCGTCATGGTGGGGTATATGCTTGCAACTTGAGGGAGTGTTGTGGTGGTGAGAGGAGAGGAGAGGCGAGGCGAGGAGAGCTGCTAGTAGACGGATGAATGTAACTAGCAATCAGCAAAGTGTGAGTTGAGTTAGTTGTTGAAAAAGTGAAGCTCAGTTTTTGAGTGGCCATGACGGAAGAAATAGCAGTAAACCAAGATTCCATCATTGACATTTTCTAAGATTCCCTCCAGTACGGAGTATCTCACTACTTCAACACGCGCACGACAACTAACTTCCAACTTGTCCACAAACCTGCGCATGTCAACCATGACGACGCTGCTTCGACAGACAACGCTCCTGCTCCTTCTGCTCATAAGAGCTCATGCTGCACCACCCATTGTCATTGGTGTCGATGGTGGCACGGAATCGATACGTGCATGTTGCTTCAATGCGCTCGACGGAACAGTGATTGGGGACTCCTGTGCTGTTCCGTACAAGACAACGCACCCCCACCCCGGATGGGCGGAACAGAACCCCAACGACTGGTGGGAGTGTTTGGGAGAAGCCGTACGGGGGGCTGTCGCGAGTCTTTCCTCCGACGACCAAGATATCAAGGCGATTTGCATTGATACAACGTGTTGTTCAGTCGTTGCATTGGATTCAGAGTACAAGCCGTTGCGTCCCAGTCTACTGTGGATGGATCAACGATCAGCACCTCAATGTGCAGAAATTTTGGAAAAAGCCAAGGGCGATCCTGCCCTGCTAGTGAATGCCAACGGTAAAGGTCCTCTAAGTGCTGAATGGATGACACCCAAAGCGCTCTGGCTAAAGCAAGAAGAACCGCATATCTACGAGGCTGCTGCTCATATTTGTGAATATCAAGATTACATGAATTACAAACTCACAGACATCCTATGCGCTAGTTCTTGCAATGCAGCCACACGGTGGCATTGGAATGGAAAGACTGCTATCGACAATGATGCTGGTCGGCCTCAATCCCTGTACGACAGGTTGGGTATTTCCGAATTGTCATCCAAATTACCACAGTCTTGTTTGGCCATGGGCACACCCATTGGTACATTGACAAAAGAAGCAGCTCAGCATTTGAATCTCTCTGAAAACATTCCCGTGATTCAGGGTGGTCCTGATGCCTTTGTCGGTATGATTGGATTGGGAGTCATATCAGCTAAGCAACTGTGTCTCATTACAGGGTCTTCTCATTTGCATTGTGTCGTTTCTGCGGATACAAGTACTGCTCAAGGTATCTGGGGTCCCTACCCTGGAGCACCATTGCCGTTGATCAACTTTGCTGAAGGAGGTCAATCCAGTACAGGGTCGATTGTGCGGTGGATGAAAAATGTCATTTTTGGAAGCGAGGAGCTGTCCTATAAAGATCTCGACGACGCAGCCGCCGCCGTTCCACCTGGCAGCGATGGATTAGTCGTGCTGGAAACTTTTCAAGGATCACGCACTCCAGTCACGGATCCCTTGGCCCGTGGAGCAATGATCGGACTCACACTCTCGCACACACGTGCGCACATGTGGCGAGCTTGCTTGGAGGCTGTCTGTTTCGGAACACGAGCTTGTATCCAAGGATTGGAGGATGCTGGTCACGGTTGTTCCGAAATCATTCTGGCAGGTGGCGTGACGCGATCACCGCTTTGGTTGCAGCTGCATGCCGACGTTACCGGCAAACCAGTTGTCGTGTGCGAAAATTCCAATGCGCCCCTCTTGGGATGTGCCGTCTTGGCCACTGTGGGTGCAGGCATTCATGCCTCCACGGAGGAGGCAGTGCGAGCCATGGTACGAACAAAGCAACGAATTGAGCCTAATCCCGATGTGTCTGCAGTATACGCGGAACTGTACAACAAGGTTTATTCGAAGGTGTCACCCGCGGTGCGTCCTATTGTACACACCATGGCGAATCTTCGTGGTGGTGGTGACGCATTGCATCAATCCAAGTCTCGAATCACTGTTTCGCCATCTCTCTTAGCTTGCGATTGGACACGAATGGCGGAGGAAGTCCAACGTTGCGTTGATGCTGGTACGACTCATTTGCATGTCGATATTTTTGACGGTGTCAGTATAGATTCTCCGCATGCCTTTACGTTTGGACCAAAAATGGTGCAGTTGATTCGTGCTTCATTCGGAAGCGCTGTCGTTATGGATTTGCACATGTGCGTCCATCGACCTGAACGCTTTGTGCAGGCCATGGCAGAGGCTGGTGCAACACGTTTTGTGTTTCAATACGAAGTCATGTCATCCCACGACGAGGCTGTTGCCCTAGCGCAGTCCATTGTGGATGCAGGTATGAGCTGCGGGATATCATTGAATCCTGCAACACCAACGGAGGTTGCGTATCCATTGCTTCTGACGGGTCTCGTGGATTTGGTAGATGTCTTGGCCGTCAACCCTGGATTTGGTGGACAAGCTTTTCAGCAAGATGCTGCCCTGAAGAAGATTCGACAGCTCTCCGACTGGCGAAGGCAGTATGAGAAGAGTTTCCATATTCTCGTCGACGGTGGTATCAATGCTGACACGGCGCCATTGGCTATTGAAGCAGGAGCAGATATTTTGGTGGCTGGTACTTTTTTGTTTCAGCATCCTCAGGGTCTTAGCCAAGGCGCCCAAGAGTTGATGAGACACCATTCAGCAGCTAGTGATGCGCCTCAGCGTATACCATTCACTACAGTGGGAGGCTACTCTGCAGCTAGCAGTAAAACAAGGTAACTTTCCGCTGACCGTCGTTATGGCTGTCAGCCACAACATGGACTCGGTTCTGCAGCACATTTTCCTCCGAAGTGGACCAGTCTAAGAACTAGCCCCTGGAGTTCTGCGCGAAGGACGCAAGGATTCACGTGATCAGCGATTGCAGCATCGCTTCCGCGATCGCCCGATAGCACTGCAGTAATTGAATCGTTGATACGCTACTGAGTTACGCGACTGCCTTTTCCTGAGAAATCTTTTTCATTAATGGAAGAGCTGGTCTTCTCTTCGTCGTTTTCCTGTCGGGCACACAACGTTACGCTGTTGTAGATGGACGGTAAACGTTATAGAAATTAAATGTTCCAAACCATAGTCTTGCCACGAACCGCTTGTCAACGTACGAGAAGACGCACCACCGAGGGTGAGGTTAACATCTTCTCGTTTTGTGAAGCGCAATCTTGTGACCAGGCCACAGCCGCAATGTGCCGTTGGCAGTAGAAAGTTAACTCTTTGCTTTCTTGCTGCTTTTTACCCCGAAGAACGCGGATCGAATGTCCATCTGCTTTCGTTTGCCATCCGATTTCTCGCCGGGCTTGGTGCTACCAAGTTTTAGCCGCGCCCTAAGTTTGCTAGTCTCGTTTTGATGACATGGCGTGCATAGCGTTTGCAGGTTGTCTAAGCTGCAACCTCCGCCTCCCTCTGCGACTGCAACAATGTGATCTGCCTGCCAGAAGTCGCCCTCTTTCGGATTCTGAAGGAGTCTTTCCATCGCTGGACCACTCTTTGGTAGCGACCAGTTGGCATTGATTAACGCATTGAGGCGTTCAGGTGGCTCAAGAGCGCTGATGCGAGTGTACAATGCATGAGCATCAATGCCGCATTTCCTGCAAACACCGCCTTCAAGTCCAAACACTTGAGCACGCACACGAGTCGACGCGAACATGCCGCCTCTTTGCAACCGTCCTTCTTCGGCACACTTTTGTGAACAATACGTGGACTCGACGCCCTCCTTCTGTGCTGCCTGCGATAAATTGCCGGCACACCATGCACACGCCTTACCATCGAGCACAGCCTGGTCTTTCGCTGTGACCGTACCCTCTTTAAGGTTCTCCATAGCCCGTTCCTTGGCACCGCCAGAGTATCGCTCGGTAGATTGCGTCATACTAGCCGTCATCAGTTTGGAGACTGACTGTTTCAGATTCGACCCTGAAAAAGGCTGGCCCGAATCTTTGAGTGTCTTTTTCTCCACCTCCCGCAGTCCGAAGTAGTTGGATATGAAATCCTTCACTTCCTGTCGACACTTCTTTTCATCGCCTCGACCCTTAATTTTCCCACTCAATCTGAAATCCTTCACGACAGGTCCCAGCAGCTGTTTGATACCACTGTCATCGAAGTCTAATCTCACGCGGGAATTGTTGCTACGTGATACCTCAGCTTGTAGTAGCTGATCAGAAGTCTCGTCCGAAATGGCTTGCTCGATATCAAAATTATACGGAAATCGCTCGCCTGTTGTTCCATCGTGAATCGTGATGCGACCACTGTTCTTAGAGACGCTGAATTTCAGGAATTTCTGCTCTTTAATTTTTGCTGGCGTGATGATGTTGGAAGACCGGGAATCTTCGTCAAGTGTGATAATTTCAACTGATTTTGCAGTTGGTTTACGGTCCTCCTCGTCAAGAACAACGACATCCCGCTCTTTGCTGATTGCAGTCGTCTTCAATCTTGATTCATCGACAACGATTGGCTTTTGTTGTTTTTCTTTCGGAGTGACTGGTCGTCTCTTCTTGTTTTGCTCGGTGGCAACCTGTGTGTAAGCTGATCCGCACATGTCACAGGCGAGCCATCCTGTTCTCGATGGAATCTTGACATTGTGAAAGGTACATGCATCACATGCCCACTCCACCGGGCCTGGCTGTGATTTTCTGGCACTCAGCTTTGTTGGAGGAGGAAGAGCGGCGCGCGGGGTAGCCGCTTGTTTGGTGGTTGACTTTGGAACGGAGATGACCTCTTTCTCGTTGCTGGTTGCCGCGGCAGCGGGAGCAGCTGCAGGTTTGAAAAAACTCATGATGGAGCCCTTCACAGGAATGGCCTTTGTCTTGTTGGTCGTTGTTTCATCAGCCGTTTCGGCAAAGAAACGTGTCAAACCCTCCTCCACCGACTCGCCTGTTGCATTGTTCGTTGCATCATTGGCTTGCAAAGATGCATTGCGGTCTCCATCAATTACCTTGCCCAACGTTCCTATTTTTCGACCAAGCATGGCCCACAAACTCATGTCCACACTCAACTCGGTATCCTTACAGACACAATACATGACATTCACAGCATTCACTTGACCAATCCGATGACATCGATCTTCGGCTTGAGCGAGGACTCCTGGTGTCCAATGCAGCTCTGCAAAGAGGACCGACGATGCCGCTGTGAGCGTCAATCCAACCCCAGCAGCTGTCATACTCAACAGCGCGACTCTAGTTCTCGCATTGGTTTGAAACTTCTTGACGCGCACAGCGCGTTCTTTGCTGTCCACACTGCCGTCGATGCGCATGTGACCAACTCCCTTGTACTTTTTCGCAATCACTTGTTCCAGCGTGTCCAAGACTTGCTTGTGATGCGCAAACACGAGAATTTTTTGTGTTCCAGATCCATCTAACCAGTCCACGAGATAGTTGGCGACTGCAGAAGCCTTGGCAATGCCAGATTGCTGATAGGCTTGCATTAAGAGTTTTCGAGCTTCAAAGTTTGCCGATCGAGCATCATCGCCAACCATTTCACTGACACAGAGTCTCGTCTCTTTCAAATCTTCCATCAACTCTCGACAATCCCTCTCTGACTTGCTGTCGAGCTTGATGGGTACCATGGAACGTTGTTTGGGGGGCAATTCTTGAAGGACGTTGGCCTTGAGTCGTCGCACCATGATTTGCTTCAGTTTCTTGTGCAACTGCTCTCCATTGGACAAGCCAGAGACGTCCCACCCAAAGCGACCTCGTCGAGCATTGCAATGTTCTTTGGTGTAGGGTGTGTACTTTCCAAACAAGTCTGGGGCTAGACAGTACGCTTGCGCCCACAATTCGACTGGTCGTGCCAAAGCTGGCGTACCACTCAACAACACCAGTCGTTTGGCGTTCTGGAGAATGGGAAAGGCCAACTTGCATCTCTGAGACGTGCGTTCTTTCAAATTGTGAGATTCGTCGCAAATGACACACTCAAAGTTGAAATCTTGGAGAATGTGGGCCACTGCCGATCGAGTTTGCAGTAGCGAGTAGGTGGCAATGACAATTTTGAGTTGACGACGTCGCTTCACCCAAGCTGTATCATCAAAGCCCTGTACGACATGTAGCTCTTGTGGGGAGATTGTAGGGAGAAATCGTTCGATTTCCGAGGGCCATGTATGACGCAACGATGCTGGGCACAACACCAACAGTGGCCACTCATGAATGTAGTGTGTCATGATGGCCAAGGATGAGACTGTCTTGCCCAAGCCCATTTCGTCAGCCAGTAAGATTCTTCCCTTTCCAAGGTATTGGGGATCATATGAGAAGGCATCTTCTCCTGTGTCTTCGGGTTGCTTGGAGCGCTTGCTGTTGTTCTTGCTTTTCCCCTTTGGGGGGCAAGCGGTATTCGAGTTGTTCCACTGTCGCTGGTACGTTTTGCCCGAAGTCGCAAACTCATAGGCTTCTCGTTGAAACGGACGAAGCTTGGCCAGAAGGGGCTTCAGATGAGGATTGTCATCGTCTGCACGAGGCACATGGTAAGGGTTGTTGCTGTCGCTGTCGCTCATTGCCCAGTTCAATTTGTAGTTCCGTCGATCGATGACACAACAACAGAAGAGAGATCTGCCAAAATTTCTGGCGCGGGGATGGATTTGAATCGAAAACCCGGAAATTTAACAGTACAGTAGCCAGTACTATGGGGGTGTCACGGAAACGGTATCCACAGAGCACGCCTACGTGATCTATGTGGATCATCACATATATTTCTGATAGTAAGCCATATTGTATCATAACAGCTATTCAAAGTAACCGCAAAAACTAACCGCCATTATTTTATCATATACCAAAGAGTCTTATGCAATGAATACATTGAATAAAAATTCTTGATGCAATAAAAATGATTTCTAAATGTACAGTTACGTAGATTTGTTTTTTTTCATTTCAGATAGCATCGTAATTCTGTCCAACGCACAAGATTTGAAGATTCGATTTTCCCGCCAGTCTTGCCCCAAGAACGACCTCGTCCTGCTTCCCATGTTCAACACCGACGCACCCCCTACATAGCTTAGACTAGCTTGTATGTGGGTGACACACGTGCATCCCCGGTAGGTCCACAACACTCCAACCATGGCTCTTATGGACGCTACCCTTCAACGTCGTATCCTCTGTGTGGGGCTCGCCCTCGCATTGTTCCTGATGCAACTGTTCATTCACGTTGCAGACGATGAACAGGCAGAGAATACTGCACTGCTACATAGTACAACAGCAGCAGCTAGTGTGCGAACTGCATCAACGGCGTCTCACGACAAGTTTGGTTTCTACTTAATGGGTGATACTCCCTACCGAGACTGGGAAGAATCCATGTTGCGGGAACAGATTGACGGCCTCAATGCTGCCAACAGAAGTCACGTTGAATTCATGGTCCATGTGGGTGATTTCCAGAAACCAGATTTCTGTGACGAAGAGCACTATCAAGATGTAGCCGAACTGTTGAGAGTCGGCAGCACACCAACTGTGATTGTCCCCGGTGACAACGATTGGTACAAGTGTAACGATCGAGAACAAAGTTTGACCTTTTGGAGACGGCACATGACGTCCCTCGAACGATCCCTGCCGCTCATTCGAGACGAAGAGCATCCAGAACTCTTTGCCTTTGAAAAACGTGGCATTCTCTTTGTATCGATTCATTTAGTCAATGGCAAAGTGGACTTTGAATCAAAAGAATCTTGGGACGATCGAATGATGCGAAACGAAGCATGGGTGGCGGAGCAGATTCAGCGGCACACTAGTCCCGAACTTCGAGCCGTGTTCATTCTAGGCCACTCGTTGCGATCCCCTCGAACGCGCCCCTTCTTTGAAGCTTTAGCCACAAACTTTATCGGAAATGCGGAACGAGAAAACTTGCCCGTTGTCTATCTTCATGGCGATGGCCACGATTGGGACCCGGATCACAAGTTTAGTCATCAACTGGAGTGGCCTCAGTACATCGACCTTCAGATAGATCAAGGGGCTTATGCCGACCCGTGCATTGTGGAGATTGCAAAGCAAGTCAAGGGGAAGCATGTGCCGTTGCGCCAAGAGCACGACGGGCAGCTTCTGTGGGCGGATGGATTGATTCGGATTGATCGGCAGCGAGGACGGTACACAGACAAGTTTGTCAAGAACTTTCAGAAAGGGTTTGATGTTAAAAAACACGAACTGAAACTGCAAAAGAGACAACATCAAGAAGAAAAGGAGAGAGCGGAGGAGAGCGAGAAGAAACATGGAGAGGAGAGCGAAAAGGAGAACGGGTCACAAAAGAAGCAACATCAAAAAGAAAAGGAGAGAGCAAAGGAGAACGAGAAGAAACGTGAGAAGGAGAATGAAAAGGAGAGCGAGTCGCAAAAGAAGCAACATCAAAAAGAAAAAGAGAGAGCAAAGGAGAACGAGAAGAAACACGAGAAGGAGAACGAAAAGGAGAATGAGTCAGCTTGAGTTATTTATTCACGGCGGTGTTTTTGTACGATAAATTATGTACCAGATTTTGAAATACTCGGCCAAGTCGTTTGGCTCGTAGCGTGCTATCGCTGCTCTCGTTGTTTTGCTGGCATTGCTCCTCCCTCTTCTTGTATTATAATGCGCTTATGCTACAGTTATAAGCAAGGAGGCTGGTGATCATGGTTCTTTAATTGCTTGCGTTGAATCGATAAATCTCGATTATAGAATAGGTGATCACAAGATAAGATTAGAATCCGAATCTGTCATTGCTCAGCAGCTGGGTGGAAAAGTGATCGCACAAGGAAGCCCTACCATGTTCGATATGGGCGCCTACTGGTTCATGTCAATCGTTATCACAGCCAAGCAACCGCAGTAGTTCATCTTTTCGACTCAGTCATTCAGTCGACGATTCGGCCAAGATGATTCGCACTTCTTGTGACGTTGGTCCTTCCACAGAGTGTCGTCGTTGAGCATCCATGTGCATCAATATCTCCGAGTACGTTTCGGGAATGATCCCTCCCTCTTTTGCAAAAGACCCTCCAAAGACAAACATGAGTCGATTGGAACGTTTTGGGACATGATTTCGATGGGCCGGGTCCCTTACTTCGACATGCACCAACACGCGAGCTGAGTCGGGAGTGGAATGGACCAATCGTGCCGTGAAGGTAACCATATCGCCAATGGCGATGGGTTGCAAGAAAATGGCTTCATCAATACCCAAGGGTATGATCGGTTGTCCCTTGGCAAAGAAGCAGGCCGTGTACTGTGCCAGTTTTTCGGCCTCCTCCATGACAAAACCTCCAAAGAGTTTCCCATGAACATTGCGGTTTTCGGGGAAAATGACGGTGGAACTGCGAAAGGTATAGTCAGCGACTCGTGGTGGAATTTGAGTAGTATCAGTTGTTGATAATGAAGCTTGTTGTTGTTGCTGCAGTGCTCTCGCTTGATGCAGGTGGTGAAGCCTTTCAAACTCTTCTATTGTGGGCGGTTGTGATACAGGAGACCTCAATTGCATGGCATTGGCCGTCCGTCGCCGTCGAATATCCGAATGCTGCTGAGCCAAGAGTTGTCGTTGTTGATCGTCCGCGGTTACCACATCGAGGTGAGGGATGTGCCGTCCAACCTTGCCCAATGGCTTGTTTTTTTCCTTATCCAAAGCCACCATGACAGTGTGACAGACATTGACTAGGACTTCCTTTTCCTCAGAAATTTGAATGGCATCTGTTCGAACTTCCATGGACGAAGTGCCCACAGCGGTCACATATGACCTCAGTAGAACGTCTTGATGAATGTTGGTGCGTTGGAATTTGCGAGAATGATAGTGGCCTGCTGTCACAAGATTCACGTTTTCTCCATCACAATGTCGGTAGGCTACATCGGCCGTCAAAGCATCGACGGTTTCATAGAATTTTCCCAATCGAAACGAAGACCAATTGGAGAAATCCGTGACAGTGTTTCGTAGTAGATCATCATGTTGCAATGGATAGGTACATTGGAGCATGGCATGACGAGGGCACCTGTTTGTTGTTAGTGTCTGGGTAGGTGTTTTATCACTCAGAATGCCTGATAATTTCAAATGATCGGCCATGGGAGACACGGAATGGAGAAAAGGTGCGGCTTCTTTCAATTCGAGATGTTGCAACTCATTTGGAGGCAAAACTAGTCCGGACGATCGAACCTCGTTTCGCCAGGTATCAAAATCCGAGAGGCTTTGAAAGTTCCTCCTTCTGGCGCACAACTGTAGAGCCTTCTTGGGTACGGCTCTGGCCTTCAAGCATAGTAGTCGTTGGTATGATGGCATCATAATCATCATTCTGTTTTGTTTTATTGCGATCATTTTCAGCCTGAGACAGGTACTGGTACTGACACGGTTTGTACCGTAATTCTCCAAAGAAGGCAGGTTCGAGTTCGTACCTCCGGAGAGAGAGACCTCGTAGGTTCGAGACAGCATGTCAATATCTACTTTTTCTTTTGAGAGATCTTGATGCCAGCTTCATTGTTCTGTTTTCGTTGTTGCTGTTCATCTCATCGTTAAGATCAATCACACCGTGAGCAGACAGTCATGGTTCTTCGTGCCATTCTCCGCAACATTCAAAACACGCTCGTCTTGGCCTCGGTCTTGTTAGTGATTCTAGCGTTTCAGCGATTGCAACACTATGAATTCCCACATCAATTTGGGAGTCCGAGTTTCATGGATGAAGGCGGAGCCGCGACTGCCATGGACGAAGCGATAGTTCGTGTTGGCAGTCACCACCAAGTCATATTAGGGCGAGAGTTTCATGTTGGACTCTTTCGATTCTTTCTGCCTCGATTGGAACGAACCCAAGAAGAAGACGAAGAAGCCCAGCACGAAATGGCACTTCTGGCACCCAGCAAGGAATGGGATGCGACGCCTGCCAGCTCGTCTTCGTCTATTCAATATATTATCGATTTAAGTGGCAACGAAACGGCGAATGTACTCTGCCATTTGGTGGATGCTGCAGCAGTACTCTACAAGTCGCTGCAGGAGTTAAAGCCAGGCAAGAAGGCAGTTCCCATGCATGCCATCGTCAACTCGCAGCGAGTCACCAGGTGCAACGTCACGTCAGCACTGACCAAGATTGGGTATCAAGTTGTGAATGATTCGTCTTTAAAGGGCTGCCCCGAGTTGTGGCAAACCTATGCCATGCAAAATCTGACAAAGCAGTCTACCGCGGTGGTAGTACATCTACCTCCAACAGCGATTGCCAAGCATCAGCTACCAAAGGAGGAAGCAGACCCATCTCGCCTTCGTCATCAAAGGAAGCGCAACATACGCACACGATCACGTGCACTCTCTTCCTCCGTGTACTCTTCATCTCAAGCGATTCAGATATTGCGAATCAGCGGCAGCAGCAACATGAAGAGTGACAAGCACAACAGCTGTGCTCAAATAGCTCCAACGGTTTGCCACTCATCACCTTGCCAAATCTCAAAACAAATCAGCCTGGTGGTACCTCCTCGCAAGTGTTACATGCCATGGGACTCGTGCTCTAACGAATCGGAACAATCTTCCTCGTCGTGTCGGTCCTACCACTATTTGTGGAAACAACAACGTGGAAGCGATATCATGTGCAAGAATGGGACATACGTGGCATTCATGGCGCTCGAGTGAGATACTGTAACGCTTCTTGTTCACAACATCCTTTAGAGACGACGATAACACACATCAGTTTCCACATCGAAGGAGTTGTAGGCTAAATTAAGCCGTCCCTTACTCCAAGCTGGTTCTCTAGCATCTTTGATGGACACACGCGTGTCTGGTTGGTGCGAGGTACAAAGATAGGGCTAAAGAATAAGGACACTAAACATAAAGAATTCCTTCAAGCAAGAATCTCTTCACGAGGGCTAATATTTATATGGGTTCAAAAACTCGGTAGCGTCGAGATTTGGAGGGAACACAGTGGTGTGAAGGCTAATATTGCTCAACAGCCAAAGAAAGCGACAGGCTCGTTTCAAGTGTGGGACTGCTTTCTTATGTGGCATTAAATTGTATCGATCTGGCGACACGCGCAGCTCGTGTGGTGCAAGATAATCTCGATACCTTACTCTCCACGCTTGTAATCCTCATTGCGAGTCAAAAGGCTGTAAGTATGCGTTAGTGCAAGGAGAAGTCGTACCAAAAGTGACCACCAACGCTGACCAGCGAGGTTTCTCTCTCTCTCTATCGCCTACTAGACCAAGAATATAACTAGACATTTCTCTTGCGAAACCTTGTCCGTCCGTCAAACATACACATATACACCGAGTCAACAGTTCGAACACTCGGTTGACACGTCAAGGTCGTACTTGATTCGGCGGTTTCACACCGTCCACAGCAATATCCGGACGTCCATCGTCGAGGTGCTGCTGCGGTTGCTTGCCAAATAACCACGCGACATCGGATTGCGCAATGATTGTATCGAAAAACGTCGATAGCTCCCAGGGATGCAGTAGGAAATATAGTACTTTATTGTCCCAACAGTCGTCCCTCCTGATTTTCCCCGTGGCGCGCACTCGTTGAGAACACCAGGACAATCGCGTCGGGGGATATTGCGACAGTTGCGGGAGAATGACTTCCGACAGATAGTATTCGGAATTCAACCCCAGTTGCAACTTGCCGTCCTCCAGTGCTTTTGACAGGGACGAAAAGCGCGCAGTCGCCCAAATCTTGGCATTCTCGTACGATCCCACAAAGAGGCGATCATTGGCCGGCATGCTAAACTGAGGAGTGATTGCGTCGTCACCAAGGAGGGAAATGGGAGTAGTATATATTGTATCAGAACGAAACAAACCAACGCGAGAAAACTGCTTGTTCTCGCTCGTTGCGTAATCCTCCATGATTCTCCAAACTTGCTCGATCGAATACCATTGCTGCATCATGTTGTCCATGGAGGTCGGATAGGCCCAACTGCGCGTGCGATGTCCGTAAAACTGCCGGAAATACGTTACGTTGCCAAAGGGCTGCGTAAGCTTGACGTTTGGCGTCAATTCGTGCAACTCCTCTACACGCAGAGCTGATTTGGGTTCCTGGTTACGAGCATTTTCAGTGAAATGTAGATTGTAGGAATGAGCAAAAATGGTGCAGTGTGGATTGTACTTGACAATGTTGCCTTGAATGGAAGGGAGAACGATGTCTGTAAAGTGCTTGGGCAATCCAAAGAATAGTAGAGCACAATCGGTGCGACTCGACACAATTGGTTCAGGAATGGTGGTCAAGTACATTTGAATCAGGAGGGCTAGAATCCCCGCAATTCCGAGCTTGCACTTGATGCTGTAACCCCGTTGTGGTCTTTGTCGAAGAAACATACCATCGTTGCTACTGCTTGAATAGGAGGAAGCAACAAGCGTCATGCGCAGCGGCAGCAGCAGAGGATTGATCAACGGTCGGTGTTGTGTGCAAAAGGCGTCATCGTCAATGCTACAAGCTACAGCACCAGTCAGCAGGTACTGTACTAGTACAGTATATCTCGCCAATGATAGTTTTGGTTCATAAAAAATGTGTGCCGCGCCGATGGCTTTTTGGATCAAAACCGAGAAACATAGTTTTTCTAAAAACGGCCACGGATTGGCAAGAACTTCTTCCTCAGACTGCCGCCTTAACGTCGATGGTATGCACAGGTCAAGTGTGCCTGCAGATTATACGAAAAGAAGATCTAGATCTTAGGTCTGCATGCACTTCATGATGAGTTGTAAATCAGCAAGTACTGGAGGCTCTACTCTACACGTAGTCAGTAGTAGTACTCTCTCTCTAGCTTTGAAGTATTCGGCAGTGGAGTCAAATGAAGTTTCACCAAATGAATGAAGCGCACATTTCACGGCATCGTCCTTGTCTATTCTTTGTTCAGTGTGGGTATCCTATGCTACTTGGTGGTTCGTGGAGCTATTAGAGTGCTTGGTTAATGTTATGTCACGTCTAGGCGTAGATGCTCTGCGGCCAAGGACTGGCGTTGGCTTGGCTATCCTAAAGGACGTGAAGCTTGGCCAAGCGCAGACAATTTCGTGACATCCTCTGGCTTTGGTCTAGCGGACTAGAGGGAATACAACATCAAATCCGTGTCCTACAGCATGCTGCTCCAAGAGTACGATCTACCGGCACAATTGCGACTTACAAATTGTTGCGCAAGAACTCTACCCGTACTACTGTTTCTCTTTCTCTAAGTGCGTTTTGTTACACAACATGATTTCCAAGTCCCGGAGCTATTTTGACGATGCGACTGTCTCAATCGAGAATGCATCGTTAGCGCAGCAGATGGCAGATCTTGCGAGCTCCGCGAAAAATAACCACGCAGTACCAATCAGAAAGTTCAGGCACTTCTTCGGCGGGAGAAGTTCGCCTTGTAATCATACCTGTACGAGAAGGTTCATAGACTCTCCTACTATGGCAGCAACGCTCATTTGTTCCGGAGAACGACCTACTCATAAGAGATTATCAGACGGCTCACTTTTTAAGTCTCGGACGAGAAGAGAATGAGGTTGAGGTTAGTCGTGACGGTGAGAACTCTCCAGCCAGACAATTAGCAGATCAGAGCTGAGAAGACATGGCTGCGGCAGTCACACCGAATGAATGTGGGACAGAGAGAAAGTCACATAGTTCCACTGAAGTGTTCTATCCTGGAAAGTTGCTCAAACATCGCGCGTTCACTAACACCATCCGAGCAATCACACAGGCATTGCAGAATTTATCTGCGACGACGAAACAGATACACAACATCAATCGATTTCATAGTATATTCATAGCAATCCCGTTTCCGTTTTTGCGAGAGGTGTCTACCTGCGTATCGATCATTCATGTGGTGTACTACGTGAGGAACAATTGCGAAGTCAAATAATGAATACACAGTCACAAAGATGTTCTTTGGCATTCCGCCAGGCATTCTAGAGGTGTTCACAATTCACACTGAAACCGGGATTCACTATTGTTCCGCCAGTTCTGATACATTTTCCGTATACACTTCAATACCGTTGAGACAATATAGGGGGGTCTTAAGTGATGACGCGCCTTTTTCAGTACCAAGTTCACGAAACTGCAGGCTTGAAGGTCGACAGCGCGCGATCAGGAAGGAATCAGCAGCAGGACGATGAGACATTTCTCCGCGCGCTCGCTTCCCTTGGTGACCAACAGCTTCTAATCGTGTACTGTGCTATCGGGTCGGGTATGCATTCAGAAAGTGAATACAGAATAGAAGGGAAGAGAACAGTCCTTGAGGTTGCGAAACTGCAGGCTTAGACCATCCCGTCGACCAGACTGGCTGCGCAGGAGAACGCGGAGGCTGCTCGTCATGGCTCGCATCTATATTGGAACAAGAGGCGTAGGAAGACCAAGTAAGAAGCGCTAAGGTAGAACACTGTTCAATTTATAATTAGAGTAGCTTCAATATATACAAAGCGTGTTGTGTGTACAGTATGTTGTTGTATGTTCAATGGCGGTGTATCGGCTTTAGTCAGCCGTAAGAGTAGCAAGCGCAAAGGCGACAGAGTCTCTGCTGCTTTTCAAGTCGCCGCTTGAAAGAGTGAAAATGGTAGAGGAGTTCATCGCGCTGAGGCAGTCCGCCTTGAGATTCTGAGACGAAGCGCCCACGAGAGAGACGAGGCATGCTGCCTTGGACCGTGATCGCACCAAGCCACCTCGAGAACGTTTCAGAAGACACGAAGAAGACGTGCGCCGAGGGAGATTAGGGACGTCGGTTGTCCGAAGGGTCAAACAACTTTGTGTGCAACGCTCCGGGGCAGGAACCTCTTCATCATCGTACAGCCATTCAATAGAGGGGAAAGCGATCGAGTCTTCCACGGGCTTAATCATGGAGAGGACATCGCTCATGTCGAGGCAAGTTCTTCTTCTCTTATTAGATGATGATTGGACTGGCTCTTCGACGCTCCGTCTTCGTCTACGCTTCATAATTTCAGGAGCCGGAAGTCTATCGTCCAGGCCTTGAAGAGCCTGTGTGGCAGGGTTATTGTATGACATGCTGCAAATCATGGTTGTATTGAGTAAATATATTTCGGATTTGTGTGAATGATGGCGGAAACAGTTCGTGTTTTCAGAGGAATGGAACAGGTTGAAAGGGCTTCTGTCAAAAGAAGACAGGCGCCTTTGGGGACCGAAGTCGTCTCTGGTATGTTCTACGGCAAAGCTATGCGCCACGCATAAGGAAGGAATTGTTCTTTGGTGGTTCCGCACAATTTTTTTAGAAAGTATGTGGCAACGTCCGCAAATAAACCCGGATATTCACCACGTCGACTCCAATTTCTAGTTTCGAGAACACTGCTGTCACAAAGAACAGTCTTCTGATGATTTCGTTCTGCTCACTTACAGCGAAAATTAGACCGAAAAACGCTGTTAGTCCGGATATTATGGGAACAAAGGAAATGTGTACTATCCGTTGTGACAGTCTGTGCATTGAAGTTTCGAACATCGTGCAACATGTACATGTACATGCATGTACATGTTGCACGATGTACACATGCAGGATTACATCCTTACTGTCTACTTGTCGAATTTACTGTCCTGGCCTAAGGCCCAAAAGTTCAATGTTTTATAAGGTTTCCAACAACGTTTGCTCATGAATTGTACCTACCGGCATAAGCCAGTCTGTCAAACCTGGTACTGGACACGATGAGAAGCAACAACCTGCGATTACTTCAACGTCATTCAAGTTTCTGTTTGACCGAGTTGGTGTGCCGGTTGGTACGCGGGAAGATTAGCGTTCTCCATACGATTGCGCGTCAATCAAGAGTCACAAAGTCTGAGCAGTTCTCGTTGCAATCGCTCTCAGCACCCTTTCTTCAACCTGTTCCCTCACCATCTGTCAATTAAAAGCCAAGATTGGATCTGCTTGAAGGCATACATTTCACAAGCTAAAGAGAGACATTGCATCAAGGTGAAAAGTGGCCCTCGTGGGTAACCTGCTGGTGGAATATAATCATGTAGCAATGTACGGTATGGAAGACGACAGTAGCCACAACCGGAAACGGGCGACTTGCAAACCTCCTCTAGTAGTTTACACGCGTATCCCATTTGAGCAACAAGCACGACGACGGACGCACATGCTGAATACAGCTCGCAGCGCCCTGGTGCTGACACCAATCTTATACCCCTCTGAAGTCTCGCCCTAACACAGTTGTCTTCAGTTGTCGCAGCCGCTGCAAGTCCTCGAAGTCTTACATCTAGCCATCAAGCTCTTACTCGAAAAAAACATGTGGGGGCGATTGCTCTCTCATTGTGATTCGCGTCATGCCTCTTTTCTGTTCGCCATTGCAACCGTGGGGTCGCTGAGACCGATGGTAACTCTGGCGGAGACTCAGCAGATGCGACATGAAGAGAAGCGCAAGAATTGCCCTAGCCATGGATGCGTGCTGTTGCCCCGCGATATCTTCTACGACAAATCCTCTCAAGACGCTCTCAAAGTGCTGCGGGATGCAGCGAAGAAGGATCAACTGACTTTGCCAGATCACGACGCAGCGCTCATGGAACTCATCATGTCGGGCGATAATGACATGGCGACCCTGACTTTGATAGGGTACAAGGGTGGAGATGCTGCATCTCAGATTAATCAAGATCGTGCTTTTGTGATATCACCCTACTATTTGAACACGAAAGACAAGGTCAAGAAGGACGACGATTTGCTAACGCAGCGATTGATAGGTGTCTTTGATGGTCACGCTCGATTAGGAGAACGAGTGTCCGAGTATGCGACCCAGCAGTTGCCCGTAATGTTAGCGGATCAACTAACTAAGCGATTGACTCCGTCGCTTGACAAGGAGGCGCGTACAAAGACAGTGAAGGAGTGTTTGGAAGACACGTTCATACAGGTGGATCAAACGGCCCCAGCCCACCCATCTGGTGGATGCACGGCGACGGTCATGTTACAACTTGGACCACAGCTCTTTGTCGCCAATGCAGGTGATTCGCAATCCTTTGTGTGCGTTCACAAGGCCAGCACCAATGTGACCCAAGTGGTGTATATTTCACGTGAGGACAAACCTGAATTGCCAGACGAACGAGCTCGCGTGGAACGCATGGGAGGTCAAGTGTACATTCCGACTCGACCGGGTGCCTCCTCGCGCGTGATTTACTACGATTCTAGCACAGGGTCGCAATCTGGTCTAGCCATGTCGCGAAGTTTGGGGGATTGGGATGCCGGACGGCTCGGCGTCATTCCCAATCCAATCGTCGATGTAGTTGACTTGCAAGAGTTGGTAGAAACTCACCGATGGTCAGACAAGGAAGACGATGTCAGTATCTTCGCTGTGAGTGCCTCGGATGGAATGATGGATTTTGTGTCACCGGATACGATTGCCCAAGTCTTGGTACCCTCCTTGTTTGACAAAGAGGGAGAGCATCCATTGACAGCGTGTGAGCGGTTGATTAGTATGGCAGCTGCAGGATGGCAACGCGCCAAGGATGGGAAATACCGTGATGACATTGCCATCTCGGTGACGAAACTGCGAACATCTCCGAAGCACAAGGAGAAAAACGATGAGTTGTAAAGGAGGAACACAGAACTGGGAGGAACCAGGGATTCAACTCATTGTGACTCTCAATGGAGCTTACCGGTAATAGTTTTACTAGTAGTTGCTCACTTTGCTATGCCAAACAATTATTACACCGTGGTGTAGTGGTCTATCACCCGAGGGTTTGTGGAGGTGGTGGGTGCGTGTGATTGCTACAGTGCGTAGCATAGCAGTTGGAGCTGGCGGTTGGGCTTCTCAGGAGGTCTGTCTCTGGTATGATTCCTAGGAAAGTTCATGCATTTTGAGAGATCGCGCTTTTGACAAGCCCCGCGAAGTTTACTCGCCATAGCCATCATAAATTAAAACCGGCCTCAAACACCTTGCTCAGAGCTATGCTTTGCCGATTGATTCCTTTCACTCCTGGTGATGCTATGCGTTGCCTCATTATTTTCCTTCCTGAAGCTCTTGCCAGCCCACAACGTCAATTCGACCGTATTTCTACTATTCCACTGTCTCATTTTGCGACGGCACGGCAAGTGCAATGCACGCCATTGTGTCGGGACTTCTGAGTTGTGCTGTCAGCGTAGAGAGCAATCATACCTAAATAATTGTCTATAGAGAGAATTCGTCAGATCTAGTGCATATGTACATTCACAATGATTAAATTCACGGATGAGACTGAGAAAAGATCGAGGGACCCAGTTTTCAAGTGACAGGAAAAATATGTTAGGGTACCATTCCAGATACCACTATGCGTGACTCAATCACTCGCTACTACAAACAACACAGCCACACGCTGCCGTCGTCAATGCAACGAAAGAGGCGGATTTGACCGTGGCCGAGGCATGTCCGTCGTTTTTTGGAGGAGGAATGATGCGCAACAATCAGCCATTTTTAACTGTTCCAAATGGTATGTCTTCTTGTGAGCATAATATCTTTTCTGTTCTCAGATAGAGGCCTATGGCATCTTGAGGAATTCCTCAAGATTGCATAGTTCACTCTAGGATTGATGCTAGCCCGGGAAACGGTTTCCCGTAGACTGTGGACTTTCAACTTGTTGAGAATGAATCGTGACACCAGACGCCAACCTCCGAGACGTGTTGTTTAGTCTTGCCCCCTCTAGAGTTGACTATGGCTTCTATAATGTGGAGGACAGCACCAGATCTCGAGCTGCGACAAAAAGGAACAGAAGCTCTTTCTGATGCCAGCGAACGTGTATCAAGTACACGTGTAGTTCGGAGAGCTGGTTCCACATAAGCTGGTAGAGTATGATATGTACGTGTAGAAGTTGTTCAATATCTTTTTGCCACATCTATCGATCACGTTCAGATAGAGCTCTACCAAGGCTCACCCCCGCTAGCTGAAACAGGTTGGGGTTCATTATTTATTTCATTGTCAGCAAGGGAATAAAGTTATAGATATACAGTACAAAATAGTGCAGGTTGGTCGGCCTTCACCCTTGGAGAATTCCACCTGATGCTGCTCGATATGTTTTCATGGTTGAGGATGCTGTACTGTCTTTTTCTTGGTAGTATCATGCTCTCTGTTTACTCTCTCTTTTAAAAAATTGAGGCGCATACATCTTGTGTGATTTGCTGTTGCCATGAGAAGCCTCCACCTGCTTCGCCTTCACCTTCGCCTTTGCCTGATTCACCTCCGTCTTTGCCTGCTTCGCAACCGCCTGCTTGGTCATCGTCGCCTTGTTCGCCTCTTGTCGTTGTTGCTGTTTCATTGCAGCTGTTTTAGACTTGGATGTGGTGTCGAGCGTTCCAAACAAATAATCCCATATGATGAAGGCCTCTCCATAGTTGGTGGCTCGCTTCGGGTGATTCGATACCAGGTGATGCCGATCATGATGGGCCGCGTTGGCTCGAAAGGGCAACACCCACGTGGCCTTGAGTATGGCAGACGGCCACCAAGAAGCGTCAATTCCACAGTGATTCACCACATTTTCACTGTACTTGAGCGTGATCACTAGATAAAATATCCATGGATGGGGTTGGCAGAGTACAGCTGAGATTATCAGTGGAAGGGACCCCGAGATTGTGGCATCAATGGGATGGACCTTCCCCGTTGACACGGGGCGCGGCGTTTTGATTTCGTGATGAACGGCATGAAACTGCCACAAAAACAGACTCTCGTGCTGGATGCGATGGCCCCAATACAAGAGAAAGTCATTGAAAACAACAATGGCAAAGATTTCCAGTAGGAGCACCCACCAGCTTAAATCTGGGAGCAGTGGATACGGCCCTGGAATGGAATACGACATGGCAACTGCAGCGAGCACTCCATTGGCAAGAGCCACTGGACCAGCAGTTGTCCAGAGAGATTCCATGAGCTGCTCTTGGAAGCTTGGTTCCTTGGCAATTCTTATGCGGCGATCATTATTGTTCTCATCCTTGCCATGAAGCACAAGCGGAACATCACCGCGGTTCAGAGCAAGTTCCAACAATAAGATGGTTCCATAAATACTGATATTCAGAACAAGAAGTGGACCCACTCCCCAGCACAACCAGCGTGAAGAGAGTCACCCTTCCAGAAAGGGTGTTGGGAAGGTAAGGATCACATGTTGGATATGAAGAAATGAGAGTGAGTCTCAACCAAGGTCTGGTTTATGTCTTCTGGTAATAATCAATGTTCGTAGGATCTACTGACAAAAGAAAACGGATGCTCACACCCTTTCTTTCACATCTCACGTGACATAACAAGCTGAAACGGGATCAAAATACCTTTCTCAGAGAGGTGTGGTTCTCAAATCACATCACTTCATCTTCCCTCTGCCAAAACACAACATTCTGGAATTCATTCATTCTCATTCAAGATTGTGCCTTACTCATCTCAGATATGACGACAATGACGACGACAGGAGAACTTGGCAACGACGATGATGATGTCCTGCCATCTTCGTTGCCAGAGACCCACGACACGCGTTTTACACTCATGCCGTGGGAACGAGACAGCGTCCTACAACTCCAAAAGGCTTGTGACGAACAAGGCATTGTCTATAAGTCAATCTTTGAGCTGGCCAAGTATGTGCTCGTGTGCCGATCGAGTGTCAGGGATGAGAGGAAAAAGGCAGATGAGAAATGATCGATGCTGGCCCTGGTGAAGCCCATCCAGGCGCGCCGCGCGTGGGAAGGACGTCACCAGATGGATGTGATTGACCTCATGGCAGCGCTTGAGGAGATTCATACCGGGAACCAGAGTATTTTGTTGCACCCATGCTGCGCGACACAGGGGGGGGTCATCAGTTGATAGGACATCACCACGCCTTTTCTCCGAATGAGTTTGTCTTTGCCAGTCAAGTAAACCGAGCCAAGTATATGGCAGTAGAGCAGTGGAGATGGGATCTCACAGCTGCAGATGTGGATGAGGCTCGTCAAGGCGTGGCAATGGTGATTATTTCCGATGGAAAACTCACTTTATCCAGGGCTCTTCAATACCTGAGATTGACCATGGTGGTGAGGGAGTTTTTATACGATATGCATTTTCATCGTCTCCGGCGGGTGTATTCGCAAGTGCCTTCCTTCTTGGCACACCTTGTGCCTGTTGCTCTCGGTATGATCCCCAAAAAGATGGCACAAGTCGGATCACGGTTGTGGCAAACATGTCGGATCTGGATCCATTCATATCGGAACGCGTCTCGGAAGACTGCAAGGAGGAATTCACGGCACGTGAATGGGCAGCAGAACAAAAGGCGGTCTTTTGCGAGACATTGGAAAAGCTTGGGCTCGAGTAGTGTGGCTGTAGAGTATTGTACCTGCAGGAGGAGGCAACGAAGAATGCACGGCGACTTTGAAATTTTACCGGATGGCGTTTGCCGTCAGTTGTGAAGTTGCTGTAAGATCCTATTGGCGAAAAGGGCACGTATATCATAAGAGCCATTATATAAAATGAACTAAGCCTGGTACGATGTCTGCTATAGGGTGGTACTTGAAAGAGAACCGATAGAGCAGCCTCTTGTACTATAATGAAATCCTAGAGAGGAGGTTCACTCCACATGTAATTGTCCTTAGTCTTCGCAACAACTTTTCAATGGTAGCACTCAACACAATAAAGGAGTTTCACCCAATGATTTCGGTTCTCATCTACCAACTGAACCTTATTGTGAGAACCCGAAGATGTACCAGGCGCAGCTGTCCATTTGGTGACACTATCCAGGTCTTTAGGTTTTGTTGAAGACTACCCCCCCAAATAGACTTTGCTTATTTTCTTTGATATACAGGGGTGAACGCCAAAATTTCTAGATACATCGGATCATCTTTTGTATGGTAAGCCTTAGGCTTACCATACGTTCAAGCCCCTCCAAGGGGCTTGATTGTACTGGACATATGACTCCCAGTACCTTCTATTTCCCAATCTTACTGCACAGTACCGCTGCGTAAACTATGACAAGGAAGGCCCATCCACAGACATTGGCATTCACTCTGAAGTAGGATCAGCTCGCTTGCTTTTGCAGATGAGCGGATCGATAGACCATGATGGACAGGTTCGATACGGTCCGTTTTTTTGTTTCCCACCTCTAGAGTTCCCACCCTCCCAGTACGTTTTCACGCATTCCCCCTGTGCTACTTCCATACAGTAGCAGTAGTGACTCCCCAGTACGTCTAGACACCTGCACTAGCCACATATCGTACTGTACGGATAGAGAGGAGCCGAGGCGGAACCACCAGGGAATATCTCTACTGATTCATTCGTCCGCAATCGAAGTCGAGACATATCAAGCAAAATAGGCCCGACACATCGAAACCACGATGTCGTAGCAGTCAACAAATCAGAAATTCGTGCATACGTACGATATAATTCCGGTACTCATGTTCTAGATACTTATTTCAGATAATGGTTCGTAGTGTCTATTGTTACCATGCAAATCTGTTGGGACTACCGCACTATCAATCTCCGGGTTAGGACTTACGTAAGCTGATTTCAGGAACCTATGAATAATGACGTTCTTTGCAGCCAATCAGAGACCATTACTCAGTTATCATTTTATTCAGATCTGAAGATGTATATTCAACAGATACATCAGACATATGGATGAGAACTGAAGCTTCTCTGGATGTGTGCGTGGCACGTAGACCATGGTAGACCTCTACTACGACAAGACATCTCGTGCATCTTCATGACGCGGAGAGAATCAGCTCCCCACTTTTTGGGTTTCGCCCACCACTTCAAGACACTGGCACAAAAAAACATCTGTTTCCACTTCCTGCCCGATGACTACATCGTGTGATAATTATTTCAACATGTATCTCGACACGAAAGCCACTACGAGTAAAGAAAACGCCATGGGTGGTGCTGCAACGGAAGCCCTTCTTGCGTTTGAAGATCTCTTGCCTGAACCAGAGTACATGAAACGTGCAGCAAAGAAATTCCAAGAGGGACTCAATACATCATGCGAACTGTCTCGAAACTCGAAGCGAAGGAAATCTTCTCATGATGGACTTGACATGCAATCAGTGCTTGCAAGCATTGCTCCCGTGGAAGATTCCATTGCCTTTCCAACCATCGAATGGGCCTACGATGACGACGAACCAGTCCACGACGACGCTACTGACACCAGCAAGAGCTGCTGTAACTTGCAATTTTATGAAGAGCAGGAAGATCACGAAAGCGCGCCAAAGTTTCGTTCGAGTGCATCAACCCCTCTGCTCGGAAAGAGATCACGGGGCAACGGACTTTTACGATCGAAGACGCAACAGATGTCCCTGTCATCACTTGTGCGCTCTAGCACCTCATCGATCGATCTCTCATCTGAATGCATGCACGCGTTGAATGCTTCTAGTCTTCCAATTTTCTCCGACGGCAGCTTTTCCCTTGGCGACGCGAGAAAGGGCCTTTCCACGCCGGAATCTATCTGCTTGGCATTGTCAACAGCCATCGCATAATTCCATCGAGTGTGTATCGACGCCTGACGCAACTCCTACATCTGAACAAACATGTACGCTAATACTATTATAACCCTATTTTGTACCTTCAATATTACTACACATAGACTATCCCAACAGAACTCGAAGTGAACCTGTACTGCCATACCTGGATAGCCGACAACGAGACTACAGTATTCAGCTGATGAGAGCTTTGACAGGGGCCCTTGGTCACAGATGTGACCGGTTGTTGCATGGTGTTGTTGCCATCGGAGCAGATGCACGTGGGCTGTTTGGGGTGCCCTTGAGGCCTTTTGATAGCTTTTGGCCTGTTCGTACTGCAGCCCATGATGACGCATAGTCTCTAATTAGAGGTCGGGCCATCAAGCATGCCCTAAATTGGACAATTCAGCACACACCACGTACAACTCTCTTTCAGAAAAGAAGAGAAAAGAAGCATTCGATGTTATTGAAGTGAATCCAAATCTCTTAGTCAGGGACTGCAAGCTACGAAATTAGCTGAAGAATGATGCTCTATAGTTTCCAATTAATCAACATTTCTCGAAGTCCACCCGCTTGCATCATTTTGCATCGACCACGTCGACCAGTGAAATTGATTCAAGATTGATTGTTCTTCGTCGCAAGACGAAGCCGTGATGGAACAAAAGATGTGTCCGAACGAATATCGTCCGCACGTAAATCCAATACCAATATCGGTAGTTTCGGTGTTTAAGTATGGGAGTTGAATACCTGGTATCCGAACGTGAATCACAACTGTTGCCCTTCAGTAGAAATCATACTAAAATGTTGCTGAATTATCGGAGCTAAATACAGTGGATGGATAATGGCATGCAGTGAGACAATTTCATCGGTTGCGGGTTATCCCGCCAAAAATACAGGTTCGAAACATGCTCTTGCTGGTGTATTATGACACCTGATGACACCAAGTGATGACACGCCACACACGCACATCAGAAGATCCTCATCCGAACAGTGGATCACCATTATCCGACGTAGTATTTGATGACGTCTCCGTATCATGAGCACAGACAATTCTACCCTTATTTTCCCTTTCTCTTTTACAGTTGATTGTTCCTAAACCATATGGTCATAAGCCCGGTTGTTAGTGACTATCTAGTTGTCCGTTTGTCCGTGGGTGTTGTGGTTGTGATATATCTCTGTGGCAGCGTTGTGGATGATCGTTCTCGCTGCGAGGGCAAAGCCTTTTTGATGGGCATTCGGTGTTGTTGGTGGGGTGTACTTCTTTGTGTTGGGGTCTTTACAGGGGGATGGGGTTAAGAGTTTGGATCTCTTATCAAGTTGTTCGTTGTTGAGCTGTTGGAGGATGCATTTGTTGGGCTCTTCTATCGTTCGACATTCTGAGAGTGCTTCGGAGATGTTGTCATGATATGGGTCAAGGTTGATGTTGTGGGATGGCCTCTTGGCTTTTCGGAGCAGATGGTTGGTGGTGATGAAGTGCATGGGGGAGTAGAGAGGTTTATTAGGATGTGGCTCACAAGAGTGTTTTAGTGAGGACACTCTTTCGGGCTTTCCACTGGGCAGCGGTCGTGGACCATCCATTGGTGAAGGTGGGGGCGGTGATGTGCACTTCGTATTTCGATGTTGCGACCCATGGTGAGTCGAACATGCATTGTGGGCATAGGATGATGGACAGTTTCGGGTCAGTGTTGGAAACCAGGATGATTTGAATTGGTTCAGTTTGGGTGCTGTCAGGGAGGCTTGGGTTTGGTTCGGGGTGCGACGGCATGCAGTGCAGCGGATCATGTTTCAGTGGATCACCCATGTGCGTGCGTTGTTGTGCCTCAATGTCTCGTCTCTTACAATCCTTTTTGCTTTCTGGACGGCAGGAAGGACAAGATTGGCGCTGAGTCTGGTGCCGACGGAGATGTTGTCAGGTGGTATTTGTTAGGCCATCATATGGTGGTATTGGGGAGAAGCCGTGTACAGAACTGGGGTGATGGTTGGAATTTTTCAGGCTGTGTTGGTGGTGACAGGGGGCTTTGGCGTGGCGGTGGCGACGTTGGGAGACGGTGGAATGGCGATGTGTGTCAGTGCCATTGTTTGAGCTCAGGGGTGGGTGGGAAGTGGGAGAGTGTGGATTGGTAGAGGGGCATTGCGATCATCTAAGAAGGCCAAAATTAACTGAGTACAGTATATACCTATACCATATTTACATTTATACTGTAGTCAACTGTACAGTATTTACGTACTCACGTTATGAAATACCTACTCTACAGTACATCAGGATTGTTGACCTACCTACTGTCTGTAGGTAAATACTTACTGATGGTAGGTAAATACCTACCATCAGTAGATATTTTCCCTACGCGCGTTGTAGGTGCAACCCCACACTGACTC
>JAVCKV010596716.1:0-28487 GCA_032274145.1 Herpochondria borealis
GAGAGTGGCGAGTAAGATCAAATGTTAAATTATTAGTATAATCAACAAACGCATTGTAAAAACAAGTATATTGATTCATAGCTGCATGTTCAAAAGGTCCTGGATTTAAGCTTGGATCTTCAAACTCAACTCTTTCAAACTGAAAAGAATTTGATTGAGCTACATTAGAAGATAGACTATCAAAGCTGCTAATTCCTGAAACAATAAGCTTTGAAATATAAGTAAAGTTTCGAGGGACACTTGTTGTCGCAGGATCACCATTATCAACTTGTATCTTGACAGAGTTTGAACCTGTTCCATAAAAGTGAGTATCTTCAATAGTTAAAAGTTCTCTCGTATTTGCATCTCTATAAAGTTCAAGCTCACATTTTACTTGTGTATACTCTTCTCCAGGGATTTCTTTTGTACACCAGTCTTTAAGACTTGTTATTTCTATTCCACTTTGTGAGCCATTGTGTAGTGGTTGAAAACAACATCTAACTGTAAGGTTTTCCTCTGTCAGCCATGACTTGTTAACTAACAGGTTATAAGTCGGCAGAACGGTAAGTGATGTATATTTTATTTTTGCATGTAAGTGTTTGATATTGTATTAAAACAAAGTATCTTAAATTAAGTACTTAATCTAAATGTTTTCCTATTTAATCTGAGAATTTATTGATCTGAATATGGTAAAAGAGCCAAGAAGCGCGCACGTTTTACGGCTTTAGCAATTTTACGTTGGTTAATGTATGAAACATTAGTGATACGGCTTGGTGTTAATTTAAAAATAGCTCTTACAATGAGCTATTTTTTATTATTTATTCTAAACTATAATCTTCACTTTAAAAAAGGAGGCTAAAATATATGAGACAATTAATTCTAATTTTTATTATTGGTATAAGTATATTTTTTGCTATGCCTCAGTTAAAAATGCAACTCGAAGAAGAACCAGAATTCACTAATAAAGTTGATGTCGTTCATGAATATATTTATGCTCATAAATATAAAAACTATGATAAAATCAAAGAGCTTCTTTTAGATCCTAGTGATATCCTCGCAATAAAATACACAAGTGTTGAATTTAAAGATTATAAAATCATTAGTGAAAAAAACAATTCGGTTAGAATTTCATTCAAAAGATTCTGCTATAATGATCCCGAAGTTGACATTGTTGTTATTGATGACCGAATAGATTTTAAAAGCACATTAAGAAATATACTATCAGAAGAACGAAATTCAAAAGCAAATAAAAAATACTGCTACAATTTTGAAGATAAAAATCTATCAGGTATCTTAAATAGAATCCATTTTGATTTCTTGCATTACTTTGAGAATAAAACAAAAGACAAAAATGGAAACATATCCAGAATAAAAAGAATTTTTTCTGAAAAATGTGATTTCGTTGACATGAAAGACTGTAAAAACAGCGTAATTAATCTTTCTGATGTAGACCTTAGCTCTGATGGTGGGAATTTTTCAGACCATAATTATATCAGCATTATCGATCCTAAAGATAAATTTGAATTTATTGTCTCCGAAGGTAGCTATCGCATTACCGATGAATACAATGAATATAAAATAGAAATCAGTTTCAACCTCGATTCCAACAATCACCTTAATGGATATTTTTATATTAAAAAATAAAAAAATATTTAAACCAAATCGTTGTGATTTTCTTTTATTTTTGCTATAATAAACTCAATTAATTAGCACAAAAACAAAAGGTAAAATTATGGAATTATTAAATGTCTCTTTCAAAAACGATTACTCAATGTTCTACCCTAGCCACCCTGATGAATGTGAGTATGTTGATATTCGAGCTGGGAAAAGATATGCAAATATTAAAACAAAAGACATGCAAAACACTGAATCTTTTATGCAATGTATTACAGATGCAATGAAACGACTTCATATTCCATTAATTGTAATTGATCCTAGTTATGAACATGAATATGTTTTAAATTTAGGTGAACTATCATTAGTTTTTGCTGAGAATGGTGATTACGTAAGAGTTGTTAATTCGGAAACGCACGAAGAAATCCTTTATAATGTAGTTGATGAATTTATTGAAGAACCAGTATTCGTATTGGGGGCAACGATGGGGTGTATTACTCCTTGCGGTGAACTTATTTAAACTTTGTTAAAATAAAAAAGCCTGTTTTTATTGAAAAATACGGGCTTTTTTGCTATAATTAATTTAAATAAATAATTAATGGTAAATAAAATGATAGAGACAAAATACGCCCTAAGAGACAAGAAATCAGGCAAAATGCTTTCATTAAATATTGATGCAAATGATGAAATGGATTTGGCAGGGAATTACACAATTGAAAAAGAACATTATCTAGATACTTGGGGTGAATATGGACAATGGGAAACCAATGATATAAAAAATGTTCTATTCCTTAAAACATTTCGTGCATCTAATTCATCGGCTGAACTTCCTTCATTATCTGTTCCTGTCGAAAACATTGAAATTGTTGCCATACATTCTTTTATGGATGCTCGAATCATTACTACTGAAAATATTCCTCAAAGCCTATTTGATTTTTTTGAAGATATCGAAGAAATTATTAAATTCTCGACTGTAAGAGGCGATTTTGTTTATGAAGATTATCTCTACGAAGGTGAAATCGCACAATACAGAAAATATCCAGATGAGTTAAAAATGGATACTACAAAATTATTTTATGCTTGGGAATACTTAAAACATTTAGGGAGAGTAAACATCCCAGAAGTTAATAAAAATGTTTTTATTAAATCGTGCGAAAACATGTTAAAAGAATTAGGTAAATAACATGTAAAAATCAATAATAAACTTGTAATTACATAATAATTTTAAAACACTTTTATTAATCTCTTGATTTTTAAAGGTGTTTTGTGTATAATTATCTTACTATTTATATAAAAGCGGAAAACGAATGTCTACTGAATTAAAAGAATTGCATATTTTTGACCTTGATGAAACTGTAATTGATAGCGCACATAGAACACCTTATTTCGACAATGGTGATCTTGATTTAAATTCATATCGAGAAATGCAAACTCATAAAAATATCATGCAAGATAAATTACTTCCGTTATTTGATGTAATGAAAGTATTTATTGCAGATAGCACTAAAGAAGTTGCAACTATTACAGCACGTAGAATGATGAAGTCTGACTATGTTATGCTACGAAAAAATGGTATCAGAACTCCTTTTACTGGCTCTCGTGATCAACTGCATAAAGTAGAACATATTTCTAATTGTGCAAGAACACATTTTAAATTAACTGATTGTGAATATAAACGAATTTGGTTCAAACGAATTAAAGAACTTTTTCCACTTAATGAATATGTTATTTATATGTATGATGATAATAAACATGTTCTACGTGTAGCAAAAGAAGAAGGTTTTCACGCTATTGATGCTATAAAATTAAATAAAATAATTTCGGGAAAATAGCCTATATACTTCTTCATTAAAGCTCCTATCTAGGAGCTTTTTTTGTTTCTGTAAAAAAAAATCCTTTATTAAAATATTTTTATTGCTTTGCTTGTTAAGTCTTGATATAATTCTGTTTCTTAAAACAAAGGAGACCCTATGGGAACTATTATTATCATCGCTGTTATTTCATTGTTAATTGCCGTCACATTATTTTCAATGATTGTATTTACACCAGAAAACCACTATAGTTTTATTACCGTATTTGGTAAGTATCAAAAAACTGTTGCAGGTGGACTAACATTCAAAATGCCATTTGTATCTAGTGTAGATAAACGTGCCTATCTTGGCTTGCAATCTCAAAAAATTGCATTAAATTTAAAAACGAAAGATCAAGTTACATTTAATTTAGACCTAAATGTTCAGTATCGCATTTCTGATAATGTTGACGAAGCTTTTAAAGCTATGTATCAAATTGGTAATTTCATTGAAGAAATGAAAAGTAACACTACCGATGTTGCAATTCCTGTTGCTAACAAAATTGACATTGAAGAAGTTTACAATCAAAAAGACAACATTCTTGATGCTGTTAAAGAACGTCTAGAAGAATTCTTTGCTGATTATGGTATCACTATTGTTAAAGTTCTTAGTGATGAACCACAACTTCCAAGAGAACTAGAAGAACAAGCAAATGCTGTTATGGTCGCTAAACGTAGTAAAGAAGCTGCCATTCACGAAGCTGAAACCATTAAAACCAAAAAAGTTGGTGAAGCAACTGCTGATGGTGATTCTGTTAAAATTCGAATGAATAAGCAAGGTGAAGCACGAGAAGAATACGCAGAAAAAACTGCTTTGGGTGTTCAAAAATTAGTTGCTCAAGGTTGTTCGCCTAATGCCGCTCTTGAATTCTTGAATCAAATCGGTGAGCAAGATGCTATTGTAAGTGCTGCTAGAAATGGAGCTGCAACAATTTTCCATACTACTAAACAAAGCACTGGAACTTCTGCTGATGTTTTACTAGCTAATCAAATGCAAGGTTCAAAAAAATCTGAAGATTAAAATTAATTTTCATAAATATAAAAAAGCGCTTATTGCGCTTTTTTTTGTTGTTTTTGTTTGTTGTTTTTGTTATTATATACTTCTTGATATAACTTAATGAACCAATAAAAGGTAATAAAATGAGTATTTTTATTTCACATCTAGGCTTTAACTTATTAGCGATTCTTCTTGGGGTAAGCCTCTCTATGATTATTGCAAAAGGAAGTCGGAAAGTTTTAATTTCTAGAACTGTTTTTGCTTGGATATTTTCTTCTTTTTTCTTCGGGTATTTTTTACTAATACCAACAAATTTTAACATTGCTTTCTTTGTTCAATTTTCATTTTTAACAGTTACTTCCTCATTGTTTTTAACATATGAGAAAAATTATCAAGACGATTATCTTGATACTTGGTTTAACACTCCAGTTCTTTCACCGTTAATTTTAATTTTGATTTTTTCAACAACTTATTTTTTCACATCTTCTAATATTTGGAATGGTGTTGAAGTTGGTAATCGAATGCAAGAAATCGTTATTGAAAAAGACCAAAATGCTATTAATTCTTTTTATATTGATAGTAACAACGGAGAAGTTCGTAAAATAACAAAAGAAACTGCCATTTCTCTAGCTAAAAAAACGCTATCAAAATCAATTGAAGAAGGTGTTACGTTAGGTTCTGCTCTAGAGGTTGAAACGAGCTATGTTAATATTGAAGAAATTGATGGAACTGATTATTGGATTATTCCTCTTGGATATCAAAGTTATTGGAAACAAGACTCATATGGTTCTGTTAATGCTTATGTCAAAATTAACGCTTCTGATTCAAATGCCAAAGAAGAACTAATCTTTAAAAATATAGATGGTGAAACATTTAATATGGATATTAGTCTTGGAGCTTTCTTTGATAAAAACTATTCAAGAGTTTTTAGAAATGAATTTCCAGATGCTATTGTTTCTTCACATCGTTTCCTTGTAGATGATTCATTAAATCCTTATATTGGAACTTATGTTGTCGAACCTGTTGTTGGAGCAGGGTCTTATGTAACTAAATCTCTTGTTGTTTATGATTTTAAAACAAAAGAATTTACAACTTATAATAAGGCAGAAGAATTGCCAGAATGGATTGAAATTTTTCATGATATTAATGTAGTGGAAAGTGAGTTTAATGATTGGGGAGATTTGCGTAAAGGCTTTAAAGAAAGTATTGGTTCTACATTTGCTAAAGAACTAACTGACTCTTCTGGTAATAATATGGTTTTTGTTAAAACAAAAAATGGTCGAGCTTGGTTTAGTGGTGTAACCTCAAAATCTGGAACTAATAATTCAATGACCGATCTATTATTTGTTGATACTTTAACAGGTCAACCTACTATGATTCGTTTTGAAGGTAGTGATGAAAATGGCATTATCAAAGCTGTTCAAGGTCGATTAGGTATTAATGCTGATAAGTGGACTCCTAAAATGCCAATTATCTACCAACACAGTGATAACGAAGAAAAAATATGGATTTTGCCTATCACTCACGACTCAACGAATTTAGTTCAAGCTTATGCCGTAGTCGATAGTAAAAATATCAAGAAAATTGCTATTGAAGATTCACTTGAATCTGCTTTAAGAAGTTATTCACGCTTGGGTGGGTTTGAACAAAAAATTATTTCTGAAAAAGAAATTATTAAAATTGAAGGATTAATTACTGTTTTTAATTTAGTTAATCGAGATAATTCTATTACCGCTTACATTCTTTCAAGTGATAATGAAAACATCATTGAATGTCAAGCTGATACTAACCCAGAATGTCTTGTTATGGCTGTAGGACAAGAGATTAGCGCAGAAGCCTATTCTTTTGATGAAAACCAAGTAAGAATTAAATCAATTACGAAAGGTGGCAATAAAAAATAAGAATTATTAAATCCATTAATAATTAATAATAAAACAAAAAAAAGCGGCATATGTCGCTTTTTTTATTGTATTTTTTGCGATATCTTTTAGTTACAAGCCTTTTTATTGTATTTTTTTCGAGCATAGGTTATAATAACAACAATTCTTAAATAACAAGGAAAAGCACAATGTTTTCATTATCTACAGTATTACAAATCATATTTTCTAATATTTTTTACTTAAATCATGAAGAAAAAACTCGTGCATATTTGACTGATCTGGTTTTTACTCGAAACTTTAACTATCAATCTCTTTTCCATAGTCAACATATAGGTATTTTTCACGCAAAAAGAACACCTAAAAGATATCTTCTAAATTTTGAATCTGAATATAATGGTTACACTATTTCTGTTGATTATCGTAATAAAAATAACGTTTTTTATTCTATCTTTCAAAATACCATTTTTGAACCATTTTTTATTAATAAAAAAATAACAATTAAAAAAGATTCAACCATTCTTTATAAAAATGGATTTAAATATCCTGAATATTCCTCACTTGAACAGGATATTAATAACACGATGGTTTTCTTTGTTTCTGAATTAGAGAACAACTCTAAAGAATATTCACTCATTCCACAATAAGGCTTTATTATGAAAATTCAAGTAAATTCAACCTTCACCGTTGTTCGACCTAATACAAGTGAAGATCCTATTAATCATTGTCTGAATAAAATGAAGTATTACAACCCTATTATGTCATACGAATTAAAAATAGCATCAGAGCCTTATATCTCTAATGGACAATCTTGTTTTGATGTATATGGTGATTCGGGAACGAAAAACAAAGGTCAAACAGAAGGAACTCGAAAAACATTTTTTTATGATATCGGTATTGTTCCTCTTGGAGATCGCTATCATATGGAGTGCCACGGTCTAACACGAGCTTTCGCAGAAAAAGAAGAAGCTGAACGATATATCGAAGGACTGCTTAATGATGAAAATCATCATCGGGCTTTAGGTATTGCATTAGAGCTATGGGGAATTAATACAGAAGACAAAAACGTTAAAGAGTTCATCAGAATGAACAATTTAAATAAATAAACAGCAAAAAAGCTTCTTTAAAGAGGCTTTTTTCTATTTTATATGATATAATATATCCATATTAAAGAATAAAGAGATTTAAAATGCGAGTATCGAATTATAAAAATTTTTTAAATGAAGATGGAAATATTGAGGACGGTATTTATTTAACTAATCATATTTTTCATAAAGATGGTGTTCGTGAACGTGAAGTTATTATTGAGAATAATATCGTTACTGTTTCTAAACATTCTTTTTCTTTATCGCATTTTTTTGAAGTAAACTTTATTATAAAAAAAGTAAAATAATCATTGTAATCAATAGTTAATAATACTATAATACAATCTATCCTAACAACAATATTTAAATATAAAGGCTATAAAATGAAAAAACTAATTGCTATTACTCTGGCTGTATTCGTTCTTGCAGGTTGTCAAACAACTCGACAAAATGCTATGACGGGTGAAGAAGAAATGAATGATACTACCGCAGGTGCTTTGTGGGGTTGTGCAGGTGGCGCTATTGTTGGTGCTATTGCAAACAAAGGCAAAGGTGCAGCTATTGGTTGTGCCGCAGGTGGTGCTGTCGGTGGCACTATTGGTTATCAAATGGACAAACAAGAAGAAATGCTTCGCCAAGAACTTAGTAGCTCTGGTGTTCAAATTAAGCGTGATGGTAATAATATTGAGTTAATTCTTGATGGGGATATTACTTTTGCGTCTGCTAGTTCCACTGTTTCTAGTTCTATTAAACCTGCATTCCGTAGCATTGTAAAAGTCATGACAGAATTTGAAGACACAAATCTTGTTATTAGTGGTCATACTGATTCTAAAGGCTCTATTAGTTATAACCAAAATCTGTCTGAAGTTCGTGCCAAATCTGTTCAAAGCACATTAAATAGCTATGGACTGTCCCGCAATCGAACATTTGCTGAAGGTTATGGGGAAATGCAACCTTCGTGTTCAAACGACACTGAACAAGGTCGAGCTTGTAATCGTAGAGTTGAATTGATTATCACACCACGCTCATAAAACGATAAAAATTAAAAAAGGATATAGATTTTTTTCTATGTCCTTTTTTTGTTTTTATTTTGTTCATTTTTTCTTGATATTAATTTTATATTTGTGTATAATAGGTATACAATTTAAACGAGAATAGAATTATGAATAATATCAAAATAGAACATCGTAAACTAGGCTTCTTCTTAGCAAACATCATCATTAAACGTTCTAAAAATTCATTTGAGAAAGAATTAGTTGATACAATTTTATCAATTAAAGGGGCTGTGATTGTTTTTGATTCTGATATTAAAAAAGTTCATTCCAAATGGAAAATTTGCCACTCTACAAATCCAGTAGAATCTTTAAAAGAAAAAGAATTTCTTAATGATATAGATAAGACATTCAAACATTCTCATTTCACAAAAAACAATTTTGAAGAAAGCTGCTTTAACACCTAACCAAGTAATAATAAAAGCCATTTTTATATGGATTTTTTATTTTTTAATCTCAAATAAATAAGTGATTTTTCATAAATATATGTTATAATCATTCTATTACTTCATCTAATAGGAATTAAAATGAAAACATTATGTTGCTTAATCATAGCCCTTTCTGTTTCTTTATCTGCATATTTCAATCTTTTAGAAAATGAATATAATTTTGCTAGTCAAAAAAATATTGCAAAAGTAACACATATAGATAAAAGTTGTGGACGATCTTGTTATTATTATGCATTAGTTGATTACAAAGGTTCTATTCAAGAAATTAATATTGGAGTTAGTAACTATCATTATATGAAAGTTGGTAAATACTATGATTTTTCGCCTTCGTTTAATTGGTTTTTAGGAATTAATGGAACTGCTTATGCAGTCGAAAAACCAAGCCTTTGGTATGAAGGGGTTCTTTCTAAATTATTTTTACTATTATCTTCTCTAGTTTTTATCTTTTTTATTATTTTTGAAACAATAACAATTTTTAAAACTAAAAAAATATTTAAAATAAATGAAAATAATGCTTGATTTGGTATAATTTATTTGCTATTATGTAGTCATTGTTAAGGCAAAGCGAAGTTAGCTTTAACACTTTAGAAATACTGTTACCTTATTTAAAAGGTTGACGTTTGTGGAATAGGTTTCGAACACGAGGACCAACGGTATTTTATTTTATTATCCTGTATTGCATTAATGCGATGCAAACCTACTAGAATTAAAGCTGAGTTCTCTTTTAGGTTAAAAAAATAAACCAGTTATTTAGTTTTTTTACTTGATTTAATATAGAATTATTGATATAATGTTTTTAAGGTTTTGGCGAAGATCTCGCCCAGTTTGGTTAATACCACGTCACATTATGTGATAGAGAAGATTGTTTTTGAGCAGTCACCTTACTTTTATTTTCCTGTATTGCTTATGTGATGCAAACCTGTTAGAATTAAGACTGAGTTCTCTTTCAGGTTAAACATATAAACCAGTCTTTTAGTTTTATCCTGAGTGCTTTAGTGACTATTATGAGACCTAGTAACGTAGGTATGTAGAAATTACACCGCAAATGTAATTTTAATCAAACGCAAAAGAGCTTGTCACTCTTTCTAAAGTATTCTGGATAGAATTAATGCCTCCTTAGTTCAGTTGGTAGAACGGGGGATTCTAAATCCCTATGTCATCGGTTCGAGTCCGTTAGGAGTGCGCCATTTTGTTAAGGTTTTGGTGAAGATCTCACCCAGTCGGTTAGCACCGCATCACTTTGTGTGATAGAGAAGATTGTTTTTGAGCAGTCACCTTACTTTTATGCTACCTGTATTGTCTTAGGCAATGCAAGCCTGTTAGAATTAAGACTGAGTTCTCTTTCAGGTTAAAATATTAAACCAGTCACTTTCTTTTAATTAACCATAGGGCTTTAAAATGAATATTTTTCATATTTTAAGTATTGTTTTTCATTAAGTAAACTAACTTAATGAGGACAAAAAAATGGGTAAAACCTACCGTAGAACTAAAAACTTTAATGATTATCAGTATGTTGATGCTTGGTTTGAAGATTTTGATCACACCCCTTTTGAAATCCCAAGTTGGGCAAGTTCAAAATTAAAACGTCAACTTCGTGATATTAAAATTCTTAAAGAATATATTCATTCTGATCGTTGGCGTTCAAATGACCGCTGCCATAATTTTGTTAAGAAAGAATCTAATAAAATTGTTCGTAATGAAAAGCGTAAACTTATTCACAAAGCGAAAAAAGACCACTTTGTTGATACGCCTAAATCGAACAACAAAAAGAACAGTCTTTACATGATGTATATTTATTAAAAAATAAAAACCGCAAAGAATAACTTCCTTGCGGTTTTTTTATAGTTTAAATTTTCTTTTCTTTTTCGGCTTTTCTGGACTAATTTCTTTTATCACTTTATCTGCTGTTCTTTCTGGGAAAATCATTATAGGATATTTATCTTGTTCTATTACTGACTTAAAACCTACAGCATTATAAAATTTTTCAATTTTAAAGCCTTCCTTCTGAGATTCTGTAATATCAGCTATTAATATTGATGTATCAAAATCCTCATCCATCAGTTGTTCAATAATTTGACTTCCATATCCATTTCCTTGATATTCCTCATCTATATTCAGATTTTTTATAATCAAAATGTCTTTACTGTTATTTTTTATTGCATTAATAAAGTCATCTATTTCTATTTTATCTAAGTAATCAAAATTTTGTAAAAACCAATTTTTTAAATTATCCTCTTTTGAAGGCACAATATAAGCATTTACATTACCCTCAAAACCATCATCTTCTTCACTAAATGTTTCTGATACATCTTTTATCACTCGTTTAACCTCTTTTTTGTTTTCTATTTGTCATTATATCATATTTCTTGTTTTTTTAAATGACTTTAATATTATTGAATTAAAATTGCTAATTTAGCTTTCTTTTTTTAAAGATACAAGAGAGGCATCACACTATGCTAAAAGATTATACCGAACATCAAACTAACTCAATTAAAAATCATTTATATAAAAGAATGACAAAAATAAAAAAAATTGAAAAAGATTTAAATATTGTTTTAAAAACAAAGAATCTCAACCTTTTTAAGAATTCTAAGATTGAAAATGTAAGAGATAAAGATAAATTTTTTATTTTTAAAGAAGTTGTACTTCTTTTTATTAAAAATTCTTATGAAGAAATGAGACATTTGAAATATAGCAGCCAGTTTATTTTCGACTCACAGATTGAAAAAGATATTAAAGATGGCTTTTTACTATTAAAAAGCATTATTCAGTTAACATTGGATATTGAAACCGATTATAAATTGTATAAAGAGGGTTTATTTTTTGCATAAAAAAAAGACTGCAAAGTAATTGCAGTCTTTATGTATTTTTAATTTAAAAGTTTAATCTAATTCAGAATATTTGGCAATGATTTGAGTTAGAGTCCATCGATCAATTTCTTTACCACTCAATAGAAATTCTCCCAATTGACTATAATGAAGCCATACATACTCTGTATGATCTGGGTTATCACTTAAATCCACTTGAGGATTCACCATAGGCGTTTCAAGAGAAGTTAGCAACACATCCATTAACTCACCAGATTGATCATCTGTAAGCTCTACACGACCATCAAAGACTAATCGATCTACATCTAAACCTGATTCTTCCAACACTTCTCTGTGGGAAGCCATTAAAGCATTCTCGCCTTTTTCAATTCCGCCCCCAGGTGTTTCCCATTTACCACCATGAGTATCATCTGCGGCTCTTTTAATTAACAAAAATTGGTCTTTATCATTTTCAATAAATGCTTTTACTACTTGAATCATTTCTATCCCTCTTTAAATTATAAATAATGAATGTGTATCAATAAAATCTACCAATTGTTCTCTATCCATCCAATCAATTGCTTCAAAAGCTAAAAACTCTAAAGAACCAAAGTCCATATCTTCAAGCTCTTTTCGGGTGTGTTCACCACGTTCTTCAATTAGTTCCATTACAGCTTCTTCATTTTCTTCATAAACATGTTTTTCTTTAACCAATTCGGCAAGCTGTTCTGTGTTAAATGTTCTTAGTTCATGATGCATCATATTACATTTCCCCTACTTCTTTTTCAATTTCGACTTTAGATGATTGACGGGCTTTTTTTCGTTTTGCCTTGTCAACCAAACCTCGGCAGTTTTTTTGTGGTAATGATTTTGTTCCACAACAACCGTATTCACATTCTTGTTTATCTTTTCGAGTGTGACCATATGCTTTCATTTTAAATTACCTTTAACTTAATAATATGGTTTATTATATCAAATTCAAACAATAAAAACAACTAAATCAAAACTTTTATCGGATGTAAGAAATATTTAATTCATTCATCTCTTCATAAAGACGTTCATTGTCAATGTTATCAATTTTATCAACATTATTTTCAAAAGAAAAACCTTTTTCTTTTACATAACGTTCCATTACAGATCTAACTGCGAGTAATGCACCACTACGATGATTTTCAACTTCTTCTGGAGTAGATAATACTGTTCCATCTTGAAAAAGTAAGGTGATTGATTCTGCTTCACCATCAATAATTTTAATTCTAATCTCTGATTGTGCAAGACCTAACAACCCTAGTGAACGTCTAAATAAAAGAATATCTGGCGCTACAATAGGATAAGGAACTACAACTCGTGATACATATTCTGACTCTGTTTCATTTGGTAGTTCCATTGGGACTCTAAGAATTTGTAACATTTTTTTCTCCTATGTGATTATTTGTTAATTATATAATAAAATTAAATATTTAACAATAGATTTATATTGAAAACTATTTCTTGTTTTTCCTTCTTATTTTTGCTATAATTTATTCATAAATAAAATAAAGAGGTTGTTAAAATGACATTAGCTTGGCAAACATCAGAAGAAGATATTGAAGTCGCTTGTAAGGTTGATAATGATACAGCACAAGGCATCTTAAGCGATCTGGACAATGATTCCATTGAAAAGGCAGCATTAAATGGTCTAGATATGGATGAACAAATCAAATATGCTTATGAAGAAATTAGAAGTCAAGCTCGTGAATTGGGCTTTAATATTAAAACTAACTAAATTGATAAAGGTTTAAAATGAAAGTAATTAAAGCAGACGAATGGAATTCATCATTTCACTGGTATTACATCAGTGAGGGAGAATATTCCGCAGAACAATTTTGTGAAGATGTTATAATTCCTGCACTAAAAATTGATAAAGAACCTTTTATTATTGATTTTAGTGATTTTAAAATAGGGATTTCAACTCAAATGATTTGGATTGTTGGATACTATCTATTTAAAAAAGGTTTCTCTGTTAAAGAGATCAAAGATAGAATTACTATCGTTGATCATAATTTTAAAGATACCCATAATGAATTTATATTATCTATTGTCGATGCAGAACGAGAACTTGCAAAAAAAACTTTATTTGTAAAATAATTGTTTTTTATTAAAAATATCAAAGGGTTAAAACTCCATTTTAATCCTTTTTTTTTGCTTTTTTTAATAATTATGATATAATGTGTTATCGAAATTAATAATGGAAAAAATAAAATGATTAAAATTACAGTGCATGAATTTAAGATGATTAGAGAAGATTATCATCCTGATTATGAATCAAAAGAACACGGTGATGAACTTGGTGACTTTTATGAAACTGGCAAGGGTGCTGATATCATTTATCAAAAATCAATCACTCGTAAAGAAGATGGAGCAGTATTTGTATTAAAAACTATCTCTAATACTTCTGGCGGTTTTATTCACGATGATCCTTATGATTGTGATTTTGAAATTGATTATAACAAAGAAGATACAATTGATCCTTACGATGAATTAAAACTTGAAGAACGTAAATTAGCAAAAGAAAAAGCGATTGAAAAAGAAAAAAAAGATAAAGAAAAAGAGGCTGCAAAAGCATTAGAAATTTCTTTTTCTCTTGATAACCCTGTTATTCCTTTTCAAGAATATAAAGATTTTTGTAAAAGTTTAGTTAATCATAATATGTTTTCTAGTAAAGGAACATTTCAAGATTTACAAGATTTTCTTAAGGAATACATTAGACCTTTATGTAAAAAATATAATTTAGAAGCTAATTCTTTATTTCATTCAACATCAAGCATCAGAACAAAAAAAGGCATTTCAGAATGGCTTTGTAAATATGAAAAAGCCTATAACAAAAAACATAGCCTTAATAAAGTTATTTCTGTTAAAGGGGAAATGATTGAAGTTACTGAAAAAGACATTAAATCAATTTTAAATCAACTACAAAATAAGGTATAACTATTATGAGAATGATTGACTATTATAATAAGCACATTACAGAAGATGGGTTTTCTGATGCCCTAGATCTTTACTTAGATTATATGGAAACTAACAAACTAACGCCAGAATTTACTAAAGAAGATTGGGATAATTCTGATTTTGATGATATTGAAGAAACAACACTTTCACACGTTATCTATCATGCAGAATTAAATGGTTTTGTTATTGATGATTATATGATTTAATATTTTATTATACTCAACTTTAAATTAAAGCTCCTAACTGGGGCTTTTTTATTGTCTTTTTTTCTAAGTTTTGATATAATGTAAATCAAAATAAAATAGGACAAAAATGATGAGCGCATCTACTTACTTTAAGATAACAACTATTACAGAATATGAAAGACCATTAAAAGAACTAGAATATTTTTTATTTAGTTATTGGGATGTATGGAGCACTGAACTTATTCATTCTGAAGATATTGATTTCATTGATGATGATGGTGATGATGATGTTAAAACAAAAAATATTTTTGAAGTTGTGATATTTGAATTAGATCATAATGAATCAAAGAATATTGTTGAAAAAATAAAAGAAAAAGCAAAAGTTAACGGTTGCGAAATTGAAATCGTGGTGTTTTTTGGCAATCTTTCTCATGATGAAATTTTAAAACTTTAAATAAATGGAGAAAATTAATGATTGAAAAAACTAAATTTGGAGATATTGAGGTTCATTTAAAATGGATTAATAATGTTGATTTTTTTAAACTAAGAACAAAAAATGTGACTTCTTGTTTTCTTCTTCCAAAATTAAAAGGATGTACAAGTTTCGTATTTACAAAAAACCCTCGTGGTATTGATTTTATTGGCGGTCATTTAGAAAATAATGAAACCCCATATGAAACGATGACAAGAGAAGCACAAGAAGAGGCTTCAATTAGTGTAAATTCAGCTAAATTCTTGGGGGCTATTGAAGTATTTAACCCAAACTGGAAAGAAGGTGATATTTACCCTGAGAAGGGCTATCAATTATTTTACATTTCTGAAGATTTTAAAATGTTTGATTTTGTTGAATCTCATGAATGCGAATACAGAGTTATTTTAGATATTTCTGAAATTGAGAATCATCATCATAACTTGCTTGATGTTCATAAAGAAATCTTAAAGGTTGTTGAATAGTTTTATTGATTTAATCATTTTATTTTGTTAAAATATATTTATTAAATCCATTAATGAGATGCCTAAAATGAAGCTTTTAACACAAAAAGAATTAATTAAATTTAAAGGAATTTGGCATTCAATTAAAAAAGAAAATATTGAAGCCATTTTTTCTGGAAATAGATTAGAAGCTCGAACAACTCAACGTTATTGGCAAAACGGCATGGTTTATCGTGATAATGAACGTGATGTTTATGAAAACTCTCACTATATGAAAGGTTGGTCATTTTCCAGAGATAAGGATTATGCTTTTAGTTGGGGCTGTGTAACACTCCTTTTAGATTGGGATGCTATCAAGCGAGATTTTAAAACAAAACCGATTTCTTGGAACTACAGAAGTGCTCATTGTCGTCAAAATTTTGATAAAGAACGAGAAGAATTTGTTGTCTCAAATATAATGCCTCAAACATTTGAAGAAATTAAAGAAGAGTACTTTGAAATCACTGATCGTATTTATGATGAAGAAGGTCATGAAGCGCTTGATAAATGGAGAGCAGAAAATGGCACTGACTTTATTGAATATTGGCAACGAAAAGGAAAACGAACTATTGATTTTGACAAATATCTTCTAGGTATCTTTATTCGCAAAAGCAGTTTTGAAATTTACAAAGGAAAAGGCTTTGATGTTATTTTAAACCATCCTTTATTTAAAGGTTTTATTTCTGGAAGTGAAGCAAAAGAACGTCATCAAAACAGCATGCAAGAAAGAATTTACAAATTTTAACTATAATTAGGAAATAAAAACATGAAAAATGAAACATTTATTAAAAATACTAAAATTTTATCAAATATTGCAAAAGATAAAGAGTATAACTATCTTTATCATATCCTTTCAGCTTGCCACAATCTCTTTTCTCTTAATCTAAAAGAAAAAAGAATGATACCTGCGGAAGCCTGTTTAATTATTCGAGATCAACGTGCATCTATTATTAACCACCCTTTTAATGCTATGGCACTTGATTTTTTCCATTTCAAGGCATTGATTGAGTTGTTTGATTTAAAAGAAGAATTAACAACAGAAAAAGCAGAGGCTCTTTTAAAAGATATGAATGAATACCTTATTATTAAGGAAGATGAATCTTATGGTATTGGCACTCAATTAAACCTTCAAAAACGTAATGCTCGTGACATTATTACAGAAGGTTATTATCGAATGAATGAGGTAAAAGGTTGTATTCAGATTGAACAGATGTCTTTTAATGCTATGGTTATGTTCATGGACTTTAAAGATAACCCAAGTGAATTAAATGAAAAACACTTTGATATGTTCCAAAATAAAGATTATAAAGACATTATAAAATATCTTGAAGAAAGTAAAATAGATGGTAATGAATATTATTCAATTCTTTATCACTGCTTATCTCAATCTCGATTGTTTGAAATTTTGAATTTATTCTCAAAGATTCAAGATAATCAATCTGATGAACTTAAAATATCTGTTAAAGTTGGCACTTCTAAATAACAATTTAAATCAAAGATATAAAGAAGTCTTTCTTTATATCTTTAATTTTATTCCTGTTTCTGTTTTCTTCGTTTTTGACGGCTCATTTTGACTAGTTAATTCTTTTATATTGTTTAATTCTTGAGTTCTTTCGTTTATAGAAAACATAAAATCCATCCCTTCGCTTCCTAATTCCTTTTTTAAATGAGATTGAAAACCTTTAAATTCTTTAATATTACCTTTTACAATATGACTCTGAGCCATTTTTGAAGATATTTTATTTTTGTTTTTTTCGTCAAAAACGTATTTCTCTCTATCATAAGCCCTTTGTTTAATACCATCTATATTATCATTTGCTTCTTTTAATGTTTCACCATCTTGAATAATTGCTTTACCATCTTTAATAAGTCCATATCCTTCTAATTTCTCATTCATTTTTTCATCATCAAACTTAAATTCTTTCTTTTTGTGATTTTTATCAAAATCGTATGAAAAATCATATTCACTAGACTCTAAAGATACAATTTTTGCAAATTTTAAAACATCGTCCATTTTCATATTAATTAAAGAATCTGGATTCTTTTTATATATGTCGAGAACTGAAGATATACCAACTGTTGTTAAATGAGTAGAAAGCCTAGCGCCATTTTCTGTAACACCAGCTTGGTTTCTCATTTCCATAAATTTCTCTAAAAAGTTTTCTATCTTTTCAGAAGAATGACCTTCTTTTGTTAATAATTGGATCATTAAAACTGAAGCACCTACATCAGCTCTTGTCTCCTCTTTTAAAACATCTTCTTTACTAGGTTTTGTAAAGCCTCCTAAATCATCCAATGGTGAATCTACAGAGTGAACTGTTTCGTGAGCATATATTAAATAATTGAATTGAGCTTGGGTTATTCCTAATTTCTTGTAGTTTGAGTGTTCATCATCTAATTCAGAATTTAAAAATAGCAAACTTGGGTCTGTTTTCCCCCCACAATTAGAAGCTGGTTGTGAGGAAGGACTTTTTGAGTTGTAATTTGAGTCTAATTTTTTACTATTTGATGAAAGTTGACAAAGATAACCATCTATTGACATATTTATATTATTCATATCTGAAATTATATGTTCAAAAGAATCTTCATCACTATAAAAAGATAACGTTTGATTTTTTTTATTAAAAGGGTTTATATATAAGCCACTTCTTAAGTCTGTAAACACTTGTTTATAATTACTTGGACTTATAAGAATCGCTTCTCTATTTTCAACACTTTGCTCTACCGCAGAGGCTTTTTGATTTAATGTATTTAAATCGGTATCTGCCCTATCTAAACCACTTAATGTTTGGCAACCAGATAGAACCATTGCTAATGCTCCGATCCCTATTATTTTCTTTGTCGCATTTATTATTTTATCTTTAAAATCATCTTCATATACCATTTTTGACATATTAACTTTCCCTTGTTATACATATCTTTGTATTTTATCATGGTAAAAAAATTAAACAATTGACCCTATTTTGGTTTTTTGATATAATTGAATTTATTGAATGTTTTATTAAATTTAAAAAGGGGATTCTATGGGAATTAAAAGCACAAGAGATATCAGTAGGGAAATTGCTATTGAACGCATTTTAGAAATGGATGCTTTAATAGAGGATAGAAATTATAGAGAAATAGAAAATAATAGTGGTGAACATGACTATAATCTTCCTGAATATATAAATGATGTTAAACCATTAAATGTGAATAAAGAAACACTTGATAAATGGACTGACACTATGATTGAAGATAAAATGGATGAACCTTACTACCGCTATTCTATGTTTGACAATTATTTAATCAAACAAGATGATAATTATTAATTTAAAGGGCAAATATGAGATTCACTGATAAGTTTTCTTTAATAATTAAAAAAAATAGAAACATGTTTTCAATTTTTATTGTTACATTTTTTCTAACACCTTTAAACGATCCTGAGTCCTATATTTATGCTTGGTTTTCATTAGCTAATTCTATGTCTGCGGGATGGTTAATTGGTGAATATTTATTTTTTAATGTAAGAAATAAAAAAAATGATGATAATTAAGAGCGGTTCTTTCTAATAAAAAATACTTCATTTAGAAGTATTTTTTTTGTTTTTTATAATAAATTATATTTTTAGACCGCTCGATTTATTAATTAATTTATTTTCTTTTTTTGTTTCTACATCTTCTTCTAAATCATTTCTTATACTACTTAAAGCTAAACTTCTATCACTAATTTCATAATTCATACCATTTTTTTCTAAGTCTGCCCTTACTTGTTTTTGATAGCCTTCAAAATCTTTTAGATTTTTTTTCATTATATGAGATTGCACCACTGGTGATGATAATCTTGTCGTGGAAATTTCATTATGTATAAATTTTTGTTTTCTATATTCCTCCTGTCTCATTTCATCAACAGCTTTTTTAGATATTTCAATGTTATTCCCATTAAAAGGTATAACTTCACCATTTTTTGTTAATCCTGAAGATTCTAAATATTCATTAATTTCTGTAAAATCTACTTGGAATGGTTTTTGATTAACTGATTTGTTAAAATCATTAGAAAAATCATAAGATATTGCAGTTTTTGAGACTGTTTCTGAGAAGTTTAATAAACTATCTTTATCCATCCCCAATAAAAAAGATGGATCTTCTTTATATATTTCAAGAACTGTAGATATACCGACAGTTGATAAATGGTCTGAACTTCTAATTAAATGCTTATTTAAAGTTTCTATGTTTCTTGTTGTCATTAACTTATCAAGGAAATTTTCTATTTTGGAACTGGGTATATTTTCTTTTTCCAATAATTGAACCATCATTACTGTTGCACCTACATCAGCTCTTATCTCTTCTTTTAAAGTTTTTTCAAAAGGCGTTGCAATAGTATTTTCTTCTAAATTATTCGATGGTGTTTTATGAATTGTTTCGTGAATATATATAAAATATGCGAATTGTTCTTTTGTCAGACCTAAATATTGATTGTTGAATTTACCCAGACTCACAGAATTATTTAAAAAAACCAAACCAGGGTCGTCTTGTTCTGGACAGTTACTCTCATTTGCGGCAAATGGAGAGAATGAGTTTTTATCTTCATTTAAATTATTATCTAAGGCATTTAACTGGCATAAATACCCATCAACTTCTATTTTGGTATTGTTCATATCAGATATGATATTCTCAAATGAATTATTATCACTATAAAATGACAATGTTTGAACCTCTCCGTTTAAAGGATTTTCATACAAACCACTTTTTGCTTTGCTAAATATACTTTTATATGTATTTTCGTTAATAACTTCAATTTCAACTTTTTCTTGAACTGATGATATTTCTTGGGCATCGTTAATTAAATTACTATCATGATTCGGAATCCCATTGCTAGTAGTCTGACAAGCTGTTAAAGCAAGCGATAATGCACCGATACCTATTATTTTTTTTGTTGTATTTTTTATTTTATCTTTAAAATCATCTTCATAAACCATTCTTGCCATATTAAATAAACCTATCTTATTCTTTTTTATATGATTTATATTACCATAAAAAAAATAAATGTATAATTCCCTGGCAAATATCAAGTCTTTTTGATATTATATAAATATCGCAGAAATGAGCGTGGCAGGAGAATCGAGAGATTCCGAATCATTTCATAACTACATAAAACTTATAATTAACTTAATCATTATAAGCTAATATTGCAGTCTCCTAAACAATAGAAAAGCTTCAAATATTAAGGTATATTATTATGTCAAACATCGAACTAACAAAAAAAGAATTCAAATCAATTGCTTCTGGTTTTCACACCTTTAGTAAAAATAACCCTGATGCAACTCTGGGACAGTTCCAACAACAGCTTTCTCAACTACTTTATTCTAAACCATATGAAGAGGTTGAAAAAACGATCCTTACAGGGTTAAAGACTCTTCCTGTTTTTTCTTGTAATGGTATTAATTACATCTTTCGAGATGAACGATTTGTAGTTTCTACTAATGAGCAAAATGAAAAAGAACTTCTAAAAATAGCTCGTAAAAACAAAATTAAATGTGATAAAATAAACTGGTTCAATATTCCAGAAATTGATGATGTCGAAGAATATCTTGAGACTTATGAATATAATCTTGATGAAAACGGAAACTTTGATTCATACACTCATCGCTATGTTTTAAAGGTTGCAAGAAATCTAGGTTACTTATCAGAGCGTTCTTTTGTTATGGATTCAGAAAACTCAACAGCTTTTAAATTAGATGCGTTTGCTGAAAATGGGGAACATTACCTTTCTGAACACTCTAATGATCATCCTTGTGGAGATTGGGAAAATAATTTTACTCAAGAAGGATTTGATGCTTTATTTATGATTATTGAAATCAATAATCAAGATGGGTTATATGAATATTACTTAAATGTTAAAGACATTGAGAATGCAAAATATAATGTAGATGAAAAAGCTTGGTATTTAAGCTATGAGAAAGCAACTCTTCGTTTTACCTTCTTAAATGATTAATCTTTTATTTTCTAAAAATTATTACCAAGATACGGGGGCTAGAGAACTAGCTCACCGTGTCAAAAATAAAGATAAAAAATCCATTTATATTATGGCTCAAGAGATCGCAGCCATTTTACCAAAAAATATCACTATCATACCAACACCTTCTAGAATTGGTCACGCAACAGATACATTAGAACTAGCAAAGATTATAATTGAAATTAATGATGGAAAAATTCTTGATATTATTAAAGGTTCAAAGAGAGAATCTTTATATTATATAAAAAAAGAAAATAAACAAATTTCTGATAATTTCTTTGGGTTTTATCTTACAGAAAAAGAACCTACCGAACCTTATTACATCCTTGATACTGTCTGTGATACAGGAAAAACACTTAAAGATATAAAAAAACTTTTTTCAAATCCTAATTTTGTTGTTCATTCAAAAGTGATTTAATCCTTGCATTCCTTTGTATAATTTTATATTATTTATAAATTAAATAAAAAAGGAATTTTCATGAAAGAAAAATTTTTGTCCAAACTTAAACACAACCTTGTTGTAGAAGCAAGACTTGGACTATATATCCCTAATAAAACAGAGCCAGAATGGGAGGATTGGAAAGATTACACTTTGTTTATTCAAAATCGTACCAATGGTGAAATTGCAACTCTTGCTCTACAAGAAAGACTTGAATGGGCTGAATATTCTTGTGAATCTTTTTGTGAGCCAAGTAAACATCACCCTGATGGGGTTTTTTTGGTCGAAGAATATTATTTAGAAATTAAATTAAAAAACGAAATAAATAATTAAAAACATTGTATCCCTTTCATTTTTTTGTTATAATAACCTCAATCGTTAGTCATTAGGGATTCTTAGAATTGCCTATTTGGTTGATGAGGGGGGAGAAGTCCCTGTCGCTATCCGCTCATATTGAGTACGGTGCAAACTGATTTACCAAAACAAAAACGATTATACATAGCATATTAACTAATAATAGCTCTTGTGTAATGGATAGCCACATTATTATAGCTATTTGGAGATAATACTATGACAACATCTATTCAACTACCAAAAACTGTAGAAAGCTTTCAACTTGCCCTTAAAAAAGGAATTGAATCCTATTCTCAAAGCCCTGTAAAAAATCAAAACAAATTAAATGAATCTACTGCAATTGCTATTGGTCTTAAAAACAAAGACACATTAAGTGGATTAATGAAATCATCAAAACCAAATAATATTAAATATAGTGCAATCATCGAAGATAATAATGATACTTATATTGATGATGTTTTAATTAATGAAGAACTTTTTAATGAAGAAATTTTAAAGTATACGGTTCGACCAAGAGAAGAATTAATGGATAACATTTTTACTTATATTGGAGACAGCCCTACTAGCTCTGATCGTGCCGCAATGATTGAAGATATTAAATATTTAATTACACTTGAAGATGAATATGTTTTTACAAGCATTGAAACAAACAAATACATTGCCCTTTCTGACAATCCAGAAAAATATAATGAACTTTGTGAAGACTTTATCTTTGAAAACCATAAATTTGAAAGTAACTGGGAAGAATTAGTTGAATTTTTTAATCATTTAAAACTACCTAACGTTGAATTTTCAACAGATATCTATTTTTTAGAAGATGTTATCAGTAATTGCTCTGATATCTTAAAAAAGGCAGAATGGGATAAATTCCAATTCTTTATTTATCGTGAAGATAATCAATATTTATTTAAAAATATTACAAAAAAACAAACATTACAACATGATGCTATTATTTTACTTTGTTTCTTAGTTAAATATCATCGTAGCGAACTTGTTTCTGTTTGGGATTTTGATACTAAAATTCTTAAATTAATTTTTGCAGAAATGGGTATTTCTACAGAATATTACAACCTTTAACTTAAAGACAAAAATCCTTGATTTTTTCAAGGATTTTTGCTATTATTGTATTAAATCAATGATGAGAATAAAAAAATGCCTTGTATACTTAAATCTAGAATCAGCCCAAAACACTCACATACATCACATTGTGGTAAAATGATTCACAACAACACAGATTTCTTTAAAAATGTTGAAGATGCCTATAAAGGTAGTAAACCGATCTGCCCTGCTTGTCGGAAAGTTCTCGGACTTGAAAAAAAAGTAGTCAAAAAAGATATTTCAAGCATTCAAACCTTTACAGAAAAAATGACTATTTTCTTCAACGATAAAACAAAAATCATACTTGATGTTCATTACAATGAAGATACGGGTTATTTTGTCGAAGATTATAAAGAACTGGAAGAAGAATACCTTGAAAAAGTATCTCGTGAATTAAGAATCCTAACAAAACAGCAAACTCACATTGCCAAGAAACGAATTAATTTTGATCAGGCTGATTTAGAAATCATTGAAAAAGTTTTAGAAGATGCTAATCATTATAATCAACTAAAAATGAGTTTGGAGCAAATTGAAAAACTAAAAGAAATTCAACGAAAATTCAAAATTCATACGTTGCACGAAAAAACACCTTATTAAAAAAAGAGAGTCGCTTTGAAAAAATATGAGAACACTAAAGATTATTTAACAGACCTTGGGTATGTATATCCTGATAAAGATGATTCTGAAATACTTTCAAATCATCTTCATTCTTTAAAATATGATAAATATACTTTTAAAATCAATAATCATATGTTTATGGTTGGTATTTATAATGATTTTCATATTCATTTTGTCGTATCTTTATATCAAAGGGAAGGACAGTATGATATGTTTTCCCATGATATACCGAAAGCTATCCCTGTTGACATTAATGATTTAATTTTAAATCCCAGTATTGAAAAAGATCTTCTAGAATCAAAAGATTTTGTTTTTAAACATTTAAAAAAAATGGGATGGAGATTATCAATTCCATTAAAAGAAAAATTAACTCTTGAATTTACAATTAAAGAATATTTTATAAAAATAAATGATATTTATTATTCCGTTTTTGTTAAAACAAATGATGAAACATATTTAATATATAGTGTTAAAATTGTTAATATGAAGTATAGAAAAGAAGAAGAATTATTAAATAATACTTTGCCTTGTCCAAAAGATTTAATCGAACTTAAAATTCAAAATTTATTAGCTGCAAAAGATAGTATCACTTATTAAATTATTTTTCTTAAATAATAAAAAAGCTCACGTTTCAGTGAGCTTTTTTGTTTGTAAAACTAATTAGATTTAATCCATTCATCCATTTCTGTTTTTAAACCATCTGATTTAGTTCCAAAAATTGCTTGAACACCGCCAGAAACAACAATCACTCCCGAAGCTCCTAGTTGTTTTAGCTTATTTTGATCTACATCTTTAATTTCTGATACTGAAACTCTTAATCTCGTTATACAAGCATCTAATGATGTTATATTTTCTTTACCACCAAATGCTGACACTAATTCACCTGCTAATTCAGAACTATTTATAGAGACATTTTCTACTACTTCATCGTCTTCTCGACCTGGTGTTTTCAAATTCAATTTTGTTATTACTACTCTAAAAATAGCATAATATAAACAAGCATAGAAAATACCGAAACCAAATAATAAAGCTATATTTTGAGAATTTCCTGATAACACTGTGAAATCAATTAAACCATGTGAAAAAGATGTTCCATGTACAATATCAAAACTGTTTGTTAAGAAATAAGCCGAACCTGCTAAAAGTGCGTGAATACCGTAAAGAACTGGTGCAACAAATAAGAATGCAAATTCAATAGGCTCTGTAATACCAGTTAAGAATGACGTTAATGCTGCTGAAGCCATTATCCCCATGACTTTTGCTCTATTCTCAGGCTTTGCTGAATGAGCTATTGCTATTGCTGCTGCTGGCAAGCCAAACATCTTAAATAAATATCCACCTGCTAATTGCCCAAATCCATTACCTGCTGTTCTTGTTGCTTCATCTGCTGATAAATAACAAGTTAAAACACCGTTTAATTGCTCACCTGCACTATTAACACAACTACCCGCTTCAAAGAAAAAAGGAACATTCCATATATGATGCAATCCAAATGGTATTAAACTACGTTCTATTACACCATAAGTAAAGAATGCGAAATTCGGATTTTGATATGCTGCCCAGTGTGAAAAACTACCTATTGCATTTCCGATAGGTGGCCAGACAAAAGATAATACTACACCCAAACCTATTGCTAAAAATCCTGCTATTATCGGCACTGCCCTTTTACCTGCAAAAAATCCTAAATAATCAGGGAGTTTTATTTTATAAAACCTATTAAATGTCCAAGCTGCTACAGCACCTATCAATATACCACCTAAAACACCTGTATCTATTGATTGAACCCCTAACACTTCTGACATAACCTGTAAGGTTGCCACCATTATTCCATAGCCTATCACCGCTGCTAACGCTGCTACACCGTCATTGTTTGTAAAACCTAATGCTACCCCTATAGCAAATAGCAATGCCATCTGTCCAAAGACTGATCCACCTGCTTGTTCCATTAAATTTGAAACCATTTCTGGTATAAAACTTAAATCTGCTGCTCCGACTCCAAGTAAAATACCTGCTATCGGCAAGGCTGATACTGGTAACATTAATGATTTACCTATTTTTTGTAAATTTCCAAAAATATTATTTTTCATAATTATTCTCCTTTATTGTTTTTTTTTATTATATTTGATTCTGTTTTTCTAAATAAGCAAAGTCTAATATATTGGATGGTATTGAAAATACATTATTTTTAATTATGAACAATATCTTCTTAATTACATTCCATTTATTTTACTTATTTTATTTCAAGACAAAAAATCTAAGTTGAATATATTTCACTTAGTTCTTTAGTTTTTTATTATTTTGAAGGTTGGTTTAGATTTCGAATGAATCTAAATAGGATATAATCATTTTATTTATTTATTTAAATAGATATTTCTGGATTAGCCTTTTAATTCATATATACACCACCTTTACTTTTCATTTGAATTTTCTCCTTATTTAATTCTCATTTGTATATATCATTTTATTTTTATATTTTCAAATATATTTATTTTTTTATTATTAATTTTACCGATAACCCTTAATAAATTATTTTTTAGATGATGGTTTTATTTTTTTATTTTTAAAAAAAAGCCCCTTATTTCTAAGAGGCTTTATAAAAGATTTAATATTATTTTTTTACATAAGTTAATGGAGTGCTTAAATCTATTCCAAAATCTTTTTGTAATACGTTTGCCTTATAATTAATAGCATCCTTTGCGGCTTTCATATGATATGGGTTGTTTAAGTAGTAAATTATTTCCCAAACAACAGCGTGATCACCATTGTTTAAAATATTAATTTCATATGTTCCAATTTGATTACATTTCTTTTTACTTTGAGCCATTACTGTTTCAAAATATTCTTCAACCGATTCTGCGCTTGAATCATAGCCGATGTTAAATTCAATACTATGTCTAATTGGTCGCCATTCTTTCTTTTCACTAGAATTCTTGTCTTTTTCAATCGTATGAATCTTAACTATATTACGAACAAATGTTTTATTTGGAACTATTGTTTCTATTTTTGTTTTTAAATTTCTTAATCTTGTTCCAATGAATTTACTTTCTAAAATAACATAACAGTCACCATCTTCTAATTCAACAATTCCACCTCTGTTTAATGTTCCCTTTGCATGAATTGCTAATGACGACATCATTTCTTCAAGCCAAAATTCTTTTGTTGCAAAAACTAAAAAACCAAAAGTCACAAAAGCACTTCCACTTTGCAATAGTTCGCCCAAACCCCATATTTGTAACAAAATAAAAATAATAAAAACAATAGATGTTAGACTTACTGCAACTCGTAACAACTGAGATACATAATTATCAGTAAACCTTATTTCACCCTCTACATCAGTTTTATCACCATATTTCATCAGAATGAAATTATTCACCCAATGGTTTGCAAGATAAGAAACGATAATGATTAAATAAGTTTGAGACCAAGATGCACCAATAGGTGAACCTAATATTGAAGAAACTGCAAAAACCCCTAAAAATATAACACTCACTGCTCTCAAAATTTTAACTTTAAGACTGTAATCTTTAATTGAATTGCCTTGAGTATCCTTTTTTACAACAATTTTTTCGACAAAAAATAAAAGCAATAAATTTACCAATATTGTCATTATATCAGTTGTTCCTAGATCTAATTTTTCTATATTTGACAACATTAAGGATGGATTCTCAATTAATTTATTTATGTCAATCATTGTAGTATTCTCTTTTGGTTTTTGTATTAAATTTCACCTATTCTAACACACTTTATCAATAAAAAAAAGTCTCTTTCCTAAAAAATAGACTTTTATATTATAGAAATAAAATCAATATTTGAAGTATTATTCAGGTAAAATTATTAATTTTTCACCGTGTTTTTTAACCTTGTTTTGATAAGATAACAAAGCACGTTCTGTTTCTTCAATTTCTTTTACTTTGCTCCAATCAATTCTATTATGCATATCATGAACATAAATAAAACAATCTGCATCACTGTATGTTGTATTTTTATTTAACCAAGTCCATTCTAGTTCATTAGGACGAATATAATCAGAACAACCTTCTACATTTTTAAAAACAATTTCATCATTGTAATCCTCAATTAACGACTGGATACTCTGTCCTTTAGGGCAGAGAGGAATGTCGCTTTTGTTATTA
>JAVCKV010596827.1:0-28470 GCA_032274145.1 Herpochondria borealis
GATGTAAAAGGGTTTGGACTAGGGTTGAATTATGTAAAAGTGATTGTAGAAAAGCATAATGGAGAGATTTTTGTAGAAAGCGAACTGAAAAAAGGAAGTAAATTCACTATAGTAATACCTAAGAAATATGAAAAGCAACATTAAAATTCTTCTTGTAGAAGATGACCCAAATTTAGGAACACTCCTCTCTGACTATCTAAATGCGAAAGGGTTTGAAACCAAACTAGCTACTGATGGGGAAAAGGGACTGAAGCTCTTCAATTTACAATCGTTCGAGTTTTTAATTCTCGATGTGATGATGCCTAAAAAGGACGGGTTTACCTTGGCGAAGGAGATTCGACAGATTAATAAACAAGTGCCTATTTTGTTTTTGACTGCGAAATCTATGAGTGATGATACCTTAGAAGGATTTAAGGCAGGTGCTGATGATTATATGACGAAGCCTTTCAGCATGGAAGAATTACTAGTACGTATAAATGCTATTTTAAGAAGAACATCCTCTATTCCTGAGTTAGGAGATTCCACAAAGTCATTTGTAATAGGAAAGTATGAATTTGATTATAATAAACAGAAACTTGTTTCACCAGATTATGATACGAAGCTAACTACAAAGGAAAACGAACTTCTGTATTTGCTATGTAAAAATAAGAATGGAGTATTAGAGAGAAATCATGCGTTAAATATGATTTGGGGAGATGATAATTATTTCAATGGAAGAAGTATGGATGTTTACATAGCTAAGCTTAGAAAACACTTAAAATCTGACGATAAAATTCAAATATTAAATGTTCATGGCCGAGGATTTAAACTTTTAGATGAGTAATTGATCGTTTAAGGTCTATTAAACCAGCTTCCTTCTCTGCGTTTATGGTGAGGTTTGTTTTGCAGGAAAGGGCTTGGTAAATTGCTGAATAAAAGTTGTTTATAGAAGCTTCTTGAGTGTTAAACTGTGTTTAAATCCCTGTTCACATATAACTTTTCATAAAAAGAGGTGATTTTTTTTGTATATTTAGAGAACAAGAATAGAACCATGAAAAAATTTAACGTATTACTTGTTTCATTAGCTATCGCTGGTGGGATAAATGCCCAATCGGCAGCTGTAGAGGCATCTAAAACAAAAGCGATTACTATCGTAGAAGCGAGCCTTGCTCAGCAGGAATCATATGATGATATGTATGGAGTACTAATAGCTCGTCTAGACGAAGCTGCTTCAGAGACATATGAGTCAGGTTCAGCTGAAATTTCATTTACAGAATTTATGGATAGGCTAGATGCCAATTCTGAAGAACAAGTGTTTACTGCGGACAATGGAAATCAGATAACGATTATGGATCAACCTTCCATAGCATTACTTGATGATGGATTTTACACAATACAGGGGAATTTAGATAAGAATGGAATTAATGAGAAAAATTTACTCCTATTGAATTCTACTGGGAAAGAAGTCCAAGAACTGGAAGTAACTAACGAACCAGGACTAGGTGATGAGCCTGTAGCAAAGTCTATATTTCCTATTAAGGTTACAGATGCGCATTATGATGCAAAAAAAGGTACAAAAAAAGTATCAGGAACGATTAGAGGTAAAGATTTTGAGATACAAGTAAAGGTTAAAGTGGGCTAAATTTTAATATTCTAAAGAATTAAAGTTATATAGTAAGCCTGTTCTAAAAATAGAATGGGCTTATTTTTTCAACTACGAAATGAGAGCATCCAATTTTTTAGCGTTTAGCTTTTGACTGTGAATGAGAGCGTTCAATTTTTTTAGCGTCTCATTTTAGACCGAAGAATGAGAATACTCAGTCGTCAGAACTTGCAGTCATTTTTAATTGTATAGGTTCAATTTGCTGATTATTAGGCTTTTATTTTTCATGAAAGACAACTTGCTTTTGTATGCATGATCTATACACATTACCTAGGCTAATATCATGTGTGACTAAAATTTAACAAAAGATGGCAACAGATGGCGTAAAAATAATTGATGGAGATGATGCTCACGATAATTATTGGGGAGTCATGGATTTATATGATAGTGACGTTGATCTTAAGCAAATTGAAAAAGAATATCCTTTAAACGAAATTGACTTTTACGACGATTTTGAAAATGAAATTCATGTTACCAGTATTGGATTAGCCTATTGGGAAATTGGCTTAATGAATGCAGAAAGGCTTCAAATTATTCAGGAGATCATAGAAAGAGGGGCTGGTGTTGAGGAATGGTCTGATTATAGCGAAAAAGAAGGAAAGGCGAGGGCAGCAGTATTGAAACGATTTTTGAAAAAAATCAGTTCTCCCAATACTAAAATTAGAAAAGTTAAAAAATATCGCCTAATTAAAAATTTCCATTTCTATGAAAATGATGTGTTAATTTTTAAAGCTAAAAATGCTACTTATCGAGCTATAATTTGCGCTAAAATTGAGCAATACAGGGGGCATTGTAGTTATTGGTTTGTCCCTATTTGGTGTGATAGTCTAGAGAAACCAACAATTGATGGTTTGGAAAAAGAAGCAATGATTGGTCATAAAATAGGCTCTGGTTCCTCAAGAGAAGCAACAAAAGCAAGTCAACCTGGAATTGAGGAAATTTGGGCTTATGTTGGCGGTCAATCCTATTTTTCATTTGGGCTTGTTGTTAAAGCTATTAGCCATAAAGACCTGCACACTATAAAGACTAATTTTACAAAAATTGGTAATTTGAAAATTAAGGATAGCTTGAAAAAAGTAGGCTCTATTGGATATACAAGTTCGTTTGAAAAATTTCAAGAAAGATTTGAAAATATGGATGACTTTATAACTATATTTAAATACCAAAAATATCCTTTAGAAATACTATGTGAATGAAAATAAGCTTTTGATAGCGTGTTTGTGCATACAACTTTGCGGTTAAATTATAAACACAGAGCTTATCGCCAATTTTTGTAAAAAAAACACAAAATTAATTTAGAAAACTATAACCAACAATTAAACCCTGTTGAGTATTACAACACCCATTAAAAATGATTAGATTATTTATCGGAATAATGTTCTTAATAACAACCCTTACTAACTGTACAGGGCAAGATACAGATCAATTAAAAAAAGAACCCAACTACAAAGATGAAACATTTAAGGTGGGTCAAATATGGCATTACAAAACGAGAACGGGGGAAGAGAAATCTACCATACAAATTTTGAAAATTGATAAATACGAAGGTAAAGAAGCATTTATACATGTCTCTGTGAAAAATGTAAAAATGAAAAGTCCTTCCGCTGAAAGTGGAATCGCTGAAAAAATTGGACATTTACCATTTTATCGTACATCTCTTGAACAAAGTGTCACGAAACTAGCGGTACAAAAAGCTAAGCTTTCGGACTACAAAGATGGATACAAAGAATGGAAGGAAGCATTTGAAACAGGAGAAGGGGGCGTTTTTACGATTAGTATCTCTGAAGCGGTCTCATACGTTGAAACGGCAATGAATCAGTAGTAATGGGATAGCTCTATAAGAAAACTAAATGAACCAATTATTTAAATTGACCTGTCTAATTCTAACTTTAACCTTGAATTTTTCCTGTGTTGAAAAGAAGGCTTTCCAAGCGGAGACTAGCCCATCTAGATTTGTAAATACTTCAAAAGGGGACACCTTAAAATTTACTTCTGGAATTCGCTCTATCTTTCAAGATAGTAAAGGAAATTATTGGTTCGGAAGTCATCAAGAAGGAGCCAGTTATTATGATGGGAAATCCTTTCAGTACTTTACTCAAGTAGAAGGCTTAGCAGGTAATCAAGTTCGTTCAATACAAGAAGATTCAGATGGAAATATTTGGTTTGGAACAGCAAATGGAGTTAGTAGTTATAATGGGAATAGCTTTACCAACTATACGACAAAAAACTACCGCCCGAATTTAGGATTCGAAGATGCAGAGCATTATTTGTGGTTTAATGCAGGCATAAATCCAGGAATTAACCAGTTTGATGGAAAGCATCTAAGCTATTTACCGTTCCCTACGCCAAAGGACAAAAAGCTTAATAGTTATGGTGTAACAGATGTTTCAAAAGGGAAGGATGGCAAAGTATGGATTGCAACTTATGCGGCTATATTCAATTTTTATGGCAGAACGATAAGCCTTTTTGATAAAAGTAAATTGGCTCTTAAAGAAGGGGAGAACTTGCACATACGAAGCGTGTACGCAGATTCAAAGGGACGAATTTGGATTGGAAATAATGGACTTGGAGTATTACTACTGGAGGGGAGTTCTGCGATGAATTTTTCAGATAAAAACGGACTGATACATGCTAATAGTAGTAAAAATGGAAATCACTCCCCAGCTGGGACGCTAGAGCACGTTTTTGCTATTGAAGAAGATTCAGAAGGAAACATTTGGTTTGGAGATAGAGATACTGGGCCTTGGAAGTTTGATAATAAAACAATGACAAACTATTCTGTGGATAAGCAACTTGTGTCCCCAATGGTTTGGTGTATTTATAGGGACAATAAGAACAATTTGCTTTTCGGAATGGCAGGTGGTGGTGTTTATAAATTTAATGGAAAATCATTTGACAGGATGTTTTGAAAAGAAATGTGAATGCACGGCATTCTATATTTCCATTTTTGCCATTTGGCGGGGATAAATAGGAGTGGATCTGTCTTGCTTTGCAAAATTACATATTTTGCTAGTTTTTGTGAAAATTAACTAGCAAAATCTGTGATTTTACTATATTTAAGAGCTTGGCTTTTTTCATTCCGAGGTCACATGGAATGTATACTAGTGTTATATCGAATTAACCATAAACTCAACCATAATGAAATTTTTGTTTTTAATCATAAGTCTTTTTATTTCTATTACTTGTTCTGCTCAAGTAGAAATAAAAAAGCATAAAACTTTTCCGGGAACAAATATTCGCATTTTTTTACCTAAATCTTTTAAAGATAATACTTCAACAAACTCTTTAGTTGGGTTTATGGATGAAAAAGATAGCACTCTCATTATAGCTACAAACGCTAATTTAAATCTTTCCATCAAAGAATCTAGTGAAAGACAACTAGAAGCTCTAACCTACCACGGAAATCGCATTATTGAACAAAAACAATTTACACATCAAAACTTAGATGCCTTTTTGGTTACTTATGAAATTCCCTTTGATAATATAAATGGTATGATTCTAATTTTCGGGAATGAAGATTCCCAATGTTTGATTAGTGCCAAATTTCCCAAATCAAGGACAGAAGAGATAAAAAAGTACCTATTATCTTCAAAAATAGATTCCGCCATAAAAAAAACTATTCCAAAGAAATTACTTGGATTTAGTGCAAAAAAATCTAGTGGACCTTTAAAACTGTCAGATGCAAACAATTTAGGACTTACATACCAATATAAAGATGATGAACAGATTCTAAAGGCGGAGTTGAAAATAGTAAAATCTACAAAAGATAGATTCATAGGAATGAGTGTAGTAGAATGTGCCGAATATGTTAAAAATAGATATTTTTCACATGGTGAACTTATTGAAGAAGCTCCCTTTTTATTAAGAAAGAAAAATGGTTACCAAAAAATCATTAAAGATATAGATCCAAGAACAGGTGAAATCTATCAATACAATTCAGTTACTATTTTTATTCTTGATGATTTTGATCTAATAATTATTGGTTCAGCAAAAGACAAAAATATGTTTAAAAGCATAGATGAAATAATAAAGTCGATAAAAATTGATTAAAGTAAAATGTAATAATCTGTTTATGAATATACTAACTGTAAGGCTAAGGCTAAGGCTAAGGTTTTGGCTTTTATCTCAGACCATAAAATTGCAGATTTTACTATATTGAGAAGCTTTGCTTTTCTACATTCCGTGGTTGCATGGAATGTATATTGGTGTTACTTATCATTAAAAAAATAAACCAATGGATTATTTCATTCAAGAAAGTGAACGATTAAGATTCAGAAAACTTACAGAGAAGGATATTCCTAGTTGGCTTGAGTTTTTTGTTGATAATGATAAACTTCATTTCTTAGGCATGGACTTGTCAAAAGACAGAGAAACGCTTGCGGAAGAATGGATCATGGCGCAATTGAATCGATACGAAAAACAAGGTTTGGGGCATTTGGCCGTTGAACTTAAGGAAAGTGGAGCATTTATTGGAATGGGAGGTATTTTGCCTAGAGAGTTAGCAGGGGAAATGGAATATGAAATCGCTTATTCTCTAAAACCTAAGTATTGGAAAAAGGGATACGGAACTGAAATGGCAAGGCAAATGAAAAAATTTGGCTTAAATAATATAAATTCTAAGCGATTTATATCAATTATTGATATTGAAAATGTAGATTCTATCAACGTGGCAAAAAAGAATGGCATGTCTGCTCTTTTTGAAACGGAATACCTTGGGATGCAGGTTGTTGTTTATGGAATACCCAACTTGATCGTTGAGAAAGAATAGATCAGGAAATCTAGAACATTAAAAATACAAAGATAAATTATGAAAAATGTTATAATCGTATTATTTGCCTTAATAATCACCACTACATTAAGTGCTCAAACAAAGGTTGTAAAGACCTTGAATCCCCAGAAATGCCCGAATGTAAACATCAAAGTTCCAAATCATCTAATTGAGCATGAAGCTTGGGACGAAGGAGGCGTGCAGATTGACATTACTATAAAGGTCAATTTGCCTGATGTGGTCTTGCAAAAATTGCTTAAGGCAGGTCGTTATGAGTTGTTAGGGGATAAGGTAGAATCTGCTTATTTTTTAACCGTACCCAATATGGAAATTCCTGTTTTGGTAGGGGATGAGGCGATTGAAGAACTGGTTTCGATCAAAGTAACTACGCCCGAATATATTACAATGAATACCAAGGGCTTATTATACAAAGATATTGATGAAGATGCGATTCGTGGAAGTTCTCGTTCCGATACTAGAGAGGAAATTGAGGCAGTGATTAAGCGCATGAAAGAAATCCGAGAAGATTTGAATGTACAGGTATTGTTTATTTCTACTGCTGAAAATCAAAAGGTAGATTTAGAGACTTTTTTGTTGACGGTTGGTGATAATACTTTGACGGTAGAGGAGTTGTCCTTTCCTGATTTGGAGAAGTAGGTTTGTAATAATGCTTAATAAAATAGAATTTTATGCTTATTTTAGAAGAGGCAATAAAAATTGCAAGGGTTTATTTATCTGAATTTGAGTTTCCATGTGAATTGATTCTTATATTAGAAAAAACGATAGAGTTGGAGAACGGTTTTGTCTTTTATTGGGATAGTAAGGAACACGCCAAAGATGGTATGACCAATAGGATACTGGGGAGTACTCCTTTTATCGTAAGAAAAAAAAATGGCACAATTTATAGAATGGGTTATAATAGAACCGCAACAGAAATTGAACTTTTTATGGAGCGCGAAAAAAAGGCTTAATAGAATTTTTTTATTAATAGTCCATGCAATTTTATAACAGGTATGCTTAATTGCTCCTAAGCAAAATAGAAAAAATGGAAGCCTTCAAAAAGTACCTAAAACAATTCCCCCACTATACACCAGCAGTCTTTGACATGGTGCTGCCATACCTTAAAGTAAAAACCATTGAAGCTGGAGAGGATTTGCTTTCGCAAGGGAAAGTATGTAGAAGTATTGCTTTTATAGAAGAGGGCTTGCTGAGGTTGTATTACCTCACTGATGGCAAAGAAGTGACCAATTGTTTTTGTAAGGAAAATTCAATTGTGACTTCTTACAGTAGTTTGATTACCCAAAAAGAAAGCGAAATAGCCATTCAAGCAATAGAAGATTCCCAATTGATCCTCTTGTCTTATGATGCTTTACAAAAGCTATATGAGAAAGACCTGTTTTGGCAGCAGGTTGGTAGGTTGGCAGGAGAAGCTGAATTTATTACAACAGAATGCCACAATAGATTTTTAAGAGACTTATCAGCAACAGAAAAATATCAGCAAATCTTAGAGAAGGAAGCTGGACTTTTGCAACGAGTTCCCTTAAAGTATCTAGCAAGCTACTTGCAGATTGCGCCAGAAACCTTAAGCAGAATTCGCAAGAAGATTTCTCGAACTTGACCTAGATCAATTGATTTATCCCTCAAATTTGTGTCATTACTTAATTATTAAAAATTAAAAGATGGATACGAATATTGTAAAAGAATCAGTTATTGAAAGTTATGGGAAGTTAGCAAAGTCAAGAAAAAATGGGCTCTTTTCAAAATTATTTGCTTGTTGTGACTCAGCTAATATGGCAAAGGAAGTAGCTCAAACTATTGGCTACTCTAAGGAAGAATTAGATCAAGTGCCAAAGGATTCGAATTTAGGAGTGGGCTGTGGAAATCCTTCGGCATTAGCTACTATAGAAGAAGGAGAAACAGTGATAGATTTAGGCTCTGGAGCAGGCTTTGATGCCTTTATTGTTGCGAGAATTGTTGGACAATCGGGGCATGTGATTGGTGTCGATTTGTCAGATGAAATGCTTGATTTAGCGAAGAAGAACGCACAGAAAGGAAATTATAATCAGGTCAAATTTGTAAAAGGAGATATAGAAGCCCTTCCTCTTGAGAGTAGTATTGCAGATCATGTTATTTCAAATTGTGTCATAAACTTATCTCTAAACAAGGATAAAGTATTTAAAGAAGCTCATCGAGTGTTAAAAGATGGTGGAAAACTATCTATAAGTGATATTGTGCTAGAAAAAGAGTTGCCTGACTTTATAAAAAATTCCTTGGCAGGACGTGTCGCTTGTATTTCAGGAGCTGAAAAACTAGAAGATTATTTACAATACTTAAAAGATGCTGGTTTTGTAGATATAGAAGTCAACTCCAAAAGAAAATTTCCACTAGAGCTAATACTAACCGATCCTCAACTAATGAAAATTGCCCAAGAAATGGATTTTAATTTGGATAGTGAAGAAGCTAAAGATATTGCTGCACGAGTTACTAGTATTTCATTAACGGCAAGAAAATAGAAGTCAAATGAAGCTATACAAAAAAACATTATTAGGGAGCGTGGTCGCCTTTTTTGTTGGAACAAGTTGTTGTTGGTTGAGTTCTTTAGCCATTTGGCTTGGAGGAGCAACAGTTGTGGGAATGTTGGTTCATTTTGTGGAAGAGGTGCAAATATTTTCACTCAGTTTAGGAATACTACTTTTAGTAATAATACTTTTTTTTTATTCAAAAAGGAACAAAGGAAAGCGAAGGGACTATTAATTATTATAACAGCAGACAATCTCAAGTAGACACAAAACGTTTACCTTATATTTGAGAAGAACCAACGATTGATGATTGATCCAAGGAAGTATTGTGTTGCCTTTTTTAGTTTATTTTTAATGCTGTTGCAGCATTCTATTTTTGCACAAGCGGTCTTAGACATACAAGACCATGCAGATTGTCATACCAGGTTAAGTATAGAGACTCAAAAGACCGTTGGTCCTTCTTCTGCACCAATAAATTATGGTCAGATACGGGAGTTTTCGAACAACTCCAAGGACAACTTGTATTTTATGGAAAATGAAAATGAGAGTGTTTGGTATCAATTTGAGTCCAAAACAAGTGGAACCCTAGAGTTTGAAATTGAACCTTTAGATTCCTTGGATGACTATGACTTTGCCTTGTACCGATACACAGGAGGAGATTTTTGTAGAGACGTAATTCAGAAAAAACAAGGGCCCATTCGAACAAATTTCTCTAGAAACAAAGTAGAAATAGGAGGTAGAACAGGTTTGAATAAAATGGCTCAAGATAGCTTTGTTTCTCAAGGGGTACAGGCAGCCTATAGTAAAGTGGTGGATGTGAAAAAAGGAGACACTTTTGTTCTGTTGGTCAACGGCGTTTACAAGAATAATTCGGGACATATTTTGCATTTTGGTTATCAATCGAATCGTCAATTGAGTACTGATCCACTACCTCAGCCCAAGCCAACTAAGAAGACCTATACAGAAGAACCCACTTTGATTCGATGGGGTGGGAGACTTGTGGATGAAAATGATCAAGCTGTTGGAACAGGAGAGGTTACGTTGACAGATGTTAAAACCAAAGAAGTACTTGCGAAAGGGGTTTCAGATCCAGAGACAGGGTTTTATAGCCTAGTATTTTTCACCTTAGAAGATCAATTTCAAAATCCATTGTATTTAGAGGTGCAGCGGGTAGGCTATTTTTTTACAGGGACCATTCTCAATCCCTACGAACTCACCAAAGCTTATAAACACATTCCGTTGCGATTAAAATTGCAAAAACTTCAAAAAGGAAAACGCTTTAGCTTGTTTGATATAGGGTTCCAATTTATGTCGGCGAGCCCATTTACTCGTTCTCAAAGTAGTATGGAAGCCTTATTAAAAGTCTTACAAAATAATGAAAATTTAGAGATTCAAATTGAAGGACATGCTAATGGCTGTTGTGATATGGATGGGAATGAATCTTCCAGTATAGCAGCACAGCAAATATCCATCAAGCGAGCCAATGCGATTGCTCAGTTTTTAATTAAAAATGGCATTGCCTCGACTCGACTTCGTACAATTGGGCATGGTGTTAGCAAAATGTTGTATGAAAATAAATCGGTTAACTCGCATCTTAATCGCCGAATAGAAATAGAGGTCCTTGACTTTTAGTTGCTATAATAACTTCTAATTACCGATAATCCCATTCATAAAAACAGCAAGAGCTTTCTGTAGCACGAAAAGAGTTTTCTTCTTTAGCTAGTCCATAATTAGATAAAACTTTTTCTATGGCTTCTGAATTTGTTGGCTTTAGTTCTAATTGATAAGAAGGTTCTTCGCCAAATTGAAATTCTTTAATAGAGGAATAAGTCTGCTTATCATTTACAGCAATAGCATAAATGACAGCTTCTTTCTCATCGGTATATTTTAGGTTTTTAGGAAAGGAGTACCGATCATTTGCTTGATCAAAATCAAGTTTAAGAATAGAGTTCTTTGTTTTTAAAATACAATAAACAACCGCACGACTAACTTTAAAATCCTTTGCTCTTAATTGAACAACTTCTTGTACTGGAGTTAGCTTTGAATTAAAAAATAATGCATCAACATTGTGCCAGCCTACGCTAGAGAGCTTAATATTATGTGTAAGAACACTTTTTAGGTCTAAATCAACGCTTTTTTGGAGGCATCTTATATAAGCATCAGAAACCTCACTTGCATTGGCTACTTTGGTTAACTTTTGTTGATAGAAGCAATGAAAATTATTAGCCTGTGGATGGTTTTGTGTTTTTAAATACGCACAAGCTAAGCTATCTAGTTCATATAGATTTTTATCTAGCCCTGTTAGGTAGATTAAGAGCACTTCTTTTGAACAAGATTGATGAATAAATCGCATTCTCATTTCAAATTCTTTGGTTGCAATTAGCGTGTTCTCTAATACACCAGAATATAAGGTGTCAATGAGTTCGTTTTTTAAACCACAATACAATAGATTACCTAGATTTTGAATAAATTGAGCCTTAGGTTTTTGTTGGTTTTTTTCTTTCCAATTGCTTGGACGGCTTTTATTAGAATTTGCGTAAAAATTTAACTGCTTCATAGGAATAGGAACCAACCATTTTTCCAAGGCAGTAGGATTGATCCAGACAACCTGTTCATTTTCTAAAACCCCTTTATACAATTGTAAATTTGGAACAATATCATTACTTCCATATCTAAGCAAAGGCGCACAAGTAGGATTGATCTCTAAGGATTGGTTATCAGTAGTAGTAGCTTGTATATGAAACATTCCTGCACTTTCTAATAGTTCGCCTTTATCAGTAACAGTTGGCAAATGTGTTTTAATGAAATCAGCAGGTTTATATAGCTCTACAAATTTAAGTGTTACCCGTTCGTTCTTTACTACTTTTCCATTTAATAAGAAAGCACATTGAGGAACAATTAATAAAGCTTTGCTTTTTGTTTGTAAAATAGTATCTCCCTGTAAATTAAGTCCAAAAGATTGTATTTGCTCCTCAAGAATGGTGGTAGGAAAAGAATTTTTAGTCTCTTTTTCTTGACAACCTCCTAATAACAAAAGCCCAGCTAAAAATAGGCTATAAATATAAGTTTTATTCTCCATCGTTAATCCATGTTATAATTACTCTTGTACCAAAAGGGGCAGTACCACCCATGTGATCTCCTGTATCTCCTGGTATAAGGTTAGGGACAACTTGTTTACTTGTAATTCCTGATTGCTTAATAATTAAGTTGGCTACATTTTGAGCCTTTACAGATAAATAATCTCTATATACTATGATAGAAGCAGGAATTTTGTTTTTACTTCTAGACTTGGTAGAATATGCAGTTCCCATATTTTTTTTGGGATCACTTGTATAGTCTGAATGATTGCTATGATTGTATGTAGCTGTAATTTCAATCACTGCTTTAGGATAGGCTCTTAATCGATCCAATATTCCAGCATCTTTTAAATCTTTAACGGCTTGTGTTGGATCGGAAACTTCTGCTGTCCAATAACCCATTGCGATATTAACCATCACAGGAGGGCGCAAACAATCTTTATAATCTAAAGGATCAATTAAAGGCTCGTAAGTTTGAATTCTTTTGCGCCATATCTTGAGCAAGGCAATTATTTCTTCTTTTTGTTGCACCAATTTTTGGTCCTCACGAGCCGCTAACTCTTTGTGGATAATATTTAGTGTTTTGTATAATTCTTTTTGTTGCGCAACAGCAGTGGTCATTTGCTCTTTTAAACGAATCGCTTCTGCTTTTGATAGACGGAACTTAGCACATTTTGCCTTGAATTCTTTGTATAGCGCTGTAAATTCGTAATCGTTCCAATCTGGCAATTCTATGACCTCAGCGTCTTTTCTTTTTGGCGTCCAAAGGCTTATAGACCATTTTGATTGAACTGTGTTTTTAAATTTTTCATTATGTTTTAATTCTGGGAATTTTTTATTACCCGTTTCTTCCAAGGTCAAATAAGGCTTTTTGAGCATGTTGAATAACTCTAAACCTTTGTTATTAAAAGAATAAGCCGTTCCATTTCTAGTAAAAGTAATGGCACCTGTATCATCAATATTGGCTTGATAAAGTTCAATGACATAACGATTCGTCCCAGCAAGATACTCGTCATTTTCAACATCATTATCACGGTGATAACTTTCTCCATTTATATTAGTCATCTTAGACAGCCAATCCAATCGATAATAGATTTTATCTCCTTTGGTGCCTTCTACAAATCTAAAGTAACCACCAGGGGGAGTATTGGCTTTTCTTTTCGCCAATTCTTCTTTCGCCCGTTTAATTTTCTCTTTTAAAACAAGGTCACTTTCTTCCAATTCTTTTTTAGCCTCTAGCCACTCCGTTTGTAGAGCTTCGTTGCCAAGTTCATAGGCCTTAAAAAAATTATCTAAGGCACTTTGATACTTAGTAGCAATTTCTTTATTGGCTCCTGTTCCCATTTGAATGCCCAGTTCGACGGCCATTTCGTAATATTGAGAAATTGTATCAGGATTAACAGATGGGGTAGTTTTAGGAGAGACCTTACTAAGCGTGGCTGTTAGTTCCTTTAGTAAGTCAAGGTGTTTTTCCTTTTGTACTAAGAACTCTTTTGCTTTAGAACTATTAGCAGGGATTTTTTGATGGGCATCTAACCATTCTTTAAGGTTAGTTTCTAGTTCTTGTAAGTGTTGAATAACTTCAGGGGCTAATTGAATTTCAGGGTCCATAGGTTTTGGTTTAAGATTTGTTCACGAAAGAAATAAAAAGCATACACGCAATGATAACAATAAATATTGGAATAAACTAGTACTATTTATTCTAAATTAGGTAGAGCTTACATAGAGTAGCAATATATAAACAGGACGAGAAGGAACTACCTTTTTTTCTTTTTCTTACGTTTCCCTTTTCCCGCAGGAGACCTTGTTTCCAATATATATTGGCGCAAGTTAGCAAGCATTTCATCAGGCAATTGATAGGCAATAAAAGGCACCTTTACCAAAAATATTTCATAGAGGACAAATTCATCAAATTGCTGATTTTTAAAGGCCTTATCAAGCGCCTTAAAATAAGCTTGCTTATTGATTTTTTTGTTGTCCGTATTCATAAAATAAAATCCTGCTAAAGACTCTTTTTCTTCTAAAATAGAAAATTCCTCCTCAGGTCCAATGCCCATTGATGCTTTATAGCCTGGCTCGTAAGCCCAAACTGCTTTGGTTAAAGCATAACTCATCCAGTCTTTATCATAAAATATTTTTACACCAGGAGAATCTACCCTTGAGAGTTTGAATTGAGGATTGAAGGTCCAATCTTCATAATTTTTCTTGAATGCGCCCATGATATCTTGTAACTCAGCAGTAATCATCTTGTGATTTCGGTTGAGAATATGGGCTATGATATACTCGTCTAGTGCTTTGTCAAAATCTTTATTATAAACATAAGACCGAGCTAAAAACCAATGTCCAATATAATCAATTGGGTTTTGCTCAATGGCTTCTTGATATCGTAGGATAGATTTTTCAACATCTCCTTCTAGAAAGTACGTTTGTCCAATGTAGGTGGTTAATTTGGAGTATTCGGGATGTAGTTTTTTGACTTCTTGATAAAGACTTCTAGCTTCAGCGTACTTTTTTTCTCTAAAAAGTCCTTCTGCTTTTTCCTTCAATTGAGCCGCTTCTTCCGTTAGTTTGATGGGCTTAGTGATTAAACTGTTACCTTCTTCTACCCGATAGAAATCACTGGTATTTAGATTGTAGGTTTGATCTTTTAAAGGGATGGCTTCTTTTAATTGGTTGATCTCATAGTTTAAGGTAGACTTTTCGAGAATATCCAAGATCTCTTTTGGTGTATGTAAGTCTTGTGCGTTAAGAAGGTTTGAACACAAGCAGACGAGAATTAGGGCAGCTAGTTTTGAATACATGAAGTTTTATTTTAGGTTTAGTAAAAATAATTTAGTCCTGTAAAGATACTACATTTTGGGCGAAAAATAGCCCGAATAATAGTGGAAGCTTTGAAGTTTTAAAAGGACGAATGTTGCAATCTGATGTAAGATAGACTAAGTGGATCACAAGCCTAAACTACTGATCGAACAACCGCACAACCTATTCATTCAAAATATAAATGAAAATAAGCCCTCTCAGAAATTTCTGAAAGAGCTTATTTTTTATTCCTAAGTTGGTAAGTGTGTATGGGATGTTCTACAAAATGTTATCACCTGTGACATCACCCATTTTGATAACGCTTCTATCGATGTAAGGTGGTTCCTGGCAGTGACTTTTGAAACTGCCACTTAGTTGAGCAGGATCTGTGACGACTGGCAAAGTAAGTAAGTCCGTCGGGACATAAGCAATGTTAAGAATAGGAGTAGCATTGGTTCCTAAGATATGTCCTACCATCTGGTCAATGTCTAGGCTATTAATCACGCCATCATCAACTAAGTCTGCGGCGACATATCTTCTAGGTGCTTGATCTATGTCTAATTGCTCAAAGGTTTGAATGCCCAAAATATGACGTTGTGTCATTATAATATCAAAAATATCTAAACCATTCCCAGCTCCAGTCTTGTTTAGGTATTCCATGCAAATGGGATGAATACCTCGTTTAAATAAGATATAAAAACCTGGGCTATTGCCACTGTTCGTATAAGTAGTAACATTAAGATAGTTGATTTCTATCCAACCCAAGCCAACCCAAGCACTTCCATTCCAGGTGACTACATCTCCACGATAGGTTTGAAGGAGTTTGTCTCCTTTTTTATCAATAGGAAGAAGGTTTTTGGGAGCTGCTGGCACGGTCTCTAAGGTGCTGGTATAGTTTTTTTTGAGCTGCTGAATAAGCTCATCTGGAGCATCCACAAACGCTTCCCAATTCTCAATTGTTATTTCGCTAGGATAAGTTTTTTGTGGTATTTCTTTAGTACAAGAAACAGCTAATAAGGCTGCGGCTACTATTGTTATAGAAATTCTAAGGAAGCTACTTTTCATAGTAATAGTTGTTAAATTGTGAACCAAATATTTTCTTTTGTTGGTACAATATTAAGACTATTCATAGAGGGCAAAAAAAACATTATGACAAGCTTATCATAGTTTTTGTAATTTTATTTTATTTAATAATATCTGTAATGAACTAGTAAATAAGTTAATTAGGAAGTAGTTAGTATGTTGTATTTATAGAATTATCAAATAAGTAACAAAAAAATAGCCTCAACAATCGTTGAGGCCATAAACTTAAAAATGATGAACGGTACTTTTATTGCTTAATAAACTGATGCTGTGTAATGGCACCTGTTGTTGTATTTTCTATTTTTAATAAATAGGTTCCATCGGCCAAAGTTTCTGTTGGAATTTGGAAAGTTTGAATACCTGTTTGTGTACTAGTTTGTTGTTCTAAGACCACTCTACCCAATACATCCCGAACGGACCAATTGAGCGTTGTTGATGTCTCTACATACAACTGTACATTCAACTCGCTGTTCGTTGGATTTGGATAAAGAACAGGTCTTGCAGTACGATTTAAATTGACTGCCTTCCAAGCAGAATAGTTGATGCTACCATCCTTATCTAGTGTTTTTATTCTATAGTAATTGTCTCCAACATAAGGTTTTTCATCCAACAAGGTGTAGTTTAATTGCCCTTGTATAGAGGATAGATTTCCAATCGTAGAAATACGCAGGTAATCGGTCGTATGTTGCACTTCAAAAGAAGTTACCTTATCGACATTGTCTACAGACCATAGCAATTCTGCGGCATTGGTTTCCGTTAACTGTACCTCAAAGGACAGCAAATTAGAATTATCCAACAAAGCATCCTGTGTGGTTACTAGAGCAAAGTGAGAGAAAGAATTAACCTCAAACTCAATGGCAATAACGTCCGCAGTAGTCGAAAATGGCGTTGCTGCATTCGGATTTGCTACCCATCCAGCCGCATCTTTGGCAATCACATGATAAGGAATTTCCACTACATCTGGTGCCGTAGTAGCCGTCAAGAAGGTGCCATCTCTGTATTTTAATAATTTTAATTCTGTGGCAACGTCCAAACCACCATTGTAAATACCAGCAAAAGTATTGGCGCCTAAATTATTCAATTCCTGCTGTGTAAAATAAAGGCGAACCTTAGTTACCGTATTATTTGTTGGAGTGATTTGCCAATGTCTTTGCAAATAAGGATAAACCAAACCATTGTACACCAATGTTTGAACAGAAGGCTCAAAGAAGACTTCAGAATTTACTAAGCCCAAAGAATCACTATTAATCGTAGAGTCTAATAAAGAAACAATTGGTCGTTCGTTGATATCGTCCAAAATAGCATACCATTCTCCTTCATTGTTGAAGGTGCAACTTCCTGTGCGATTGGTCGCAACCAAAGAGTTGGCTAGAGGAATGATGACATGCGTTTGAACAGGAGAACTCAAAATGCGTTCTCCACAACGAGAGGTTGCAATTTCAACAGTGTAATCAAAGGTATTTACAATAGGATTTAAAGGGACATTATAAGTATAAGGAGTCGCTGGATCATTATCATCGTCATAAACAACAATACCAGATTGTCCTCCATTGGTCGCCGCATTAGTAGCGTCCTGCCAAGTGTAATCAATGATATAAGGAGAGGTTCCTGTAATTTGGATGGGGTAGAACAAGTTGGTTCCAGTTTTACAGATGACGATGGTATCTGATCCAAAAGAAGTAGGATTTACCAAAGGGGGTAATTTAAATTGCCAAATGCCCCAATCGTTTCCTTGAATGCTGATACTGTCACTATTTTGGTCCGTTTCTATGGCCAACAAATCCCAACAATCGGGTTGTGTACAAGCTACAGGTTGCGTGGGAGCTTTGGTGGCTTTTACGTCTCTTACTTTTACATAATTGATACAGAAACTATTCCCATACTCTTTGTGAATAAACGAAAGCCCAACATTGGCAGCCGCATTATTTTCTATGGTAACAAAATTACCAGGGCCAACATTTCTAGAAACAATTTTACCATGAGGAGGCGTTAAGGTAACGATTCTAGCATTGTCCAAACGATACGTATTATTACCATAAACGTAGATAGAATCCATCTCCATACTATGTCGAATGCTGATGTTAGTCGCTAAATCTGCATGTCGAATGTTTACATTGGTCCCTCTAAGTTCAATGTTTTGGCTGGTATTGTACAAGTGTAACAACTCATAATTTAGGTTGTCGCCCAAGTAAAATTGAACCCCCATTGAACTCGTCAAAGAAGTTCCATCAGCATCCAAATCTCCTGCTAGTAAAGTGAAGGAAGTGGTGTTGTCAATACGCCAAGGAAAGTGAATGACTCCACTACTATTTCTATAAAAACTTTTCATCAACAGATGAATGGTTGTATTGCTAAAATCAAAGGCACGGATTTTATTAGACATGGATAAAAATCCATTATCTAAGGTAATGTCGTTTCCATTGGCATTAAACGAGCCAGCATTCAACCTAAGAATACCAGAGTAGTTGTTGGTTGCGGTTTGTTCTAATTGCAAAGGGCTAAGCAAATCAAAGGTATTGCCTTCGCTATCCAATACAAATTCTTTGACACGCAAGCTTGCCCCATCGGTATCAATATTACCACCACCAACTAAAAATAAGGTTCCAATCAGACCGTTTACGCTAACAGGGCTTGTACTATTGTCTAAGATAAAATCGCCACCAACGTATAATTTTTTAGTAAAAGTTGCTTGTAAGATAATACCGTCAGCAGCATTAAAATTATTACAAAAAGCATTGCCATCAATTGTACAACCATTGCTAGCGCCACTATTGGAATTGATATCAAAAATAACATTGTCCGCCAAGGTTGGAATACAAAGGCTATCGCCTTGTAGATTGGCAGCCGTTGTGGTCCAATGTCCAGGATCAGACCAGTTGCCTGTAAAGTCAGCAGGATTACTATAATGCGCTCTCCAATAATAAGTTTGAGGAAGGGTTGCTGTACTAAAATTAATTCCTGTATTTCCTCCTGCATCGGTAGAGTTGACCACATTAATAGCAGCAGGGCCTGTTTGGTTAATGTTACTAAACGTCACATTACTTACATTAGCAACGCCATTCACGGCAATATTGGTGGTTCCAATATCAGACTGAATTAAGCCATAATTGGTACAATTGCCATTGGCATTTAAATCTTGTCCAACGGTAAGGGTTCCTCCTCTCGTTACCAAGGCTGCTCCTGAGGCTATAAATAGAGAATTATCTATTGTTAGATTAGGAGTATTATAACTACCAGGTCGATACATCTGAGCATCCCCCAAGAAATGTAAATCGCCTTCTATTCTTCCTGTAATATAAAGATCTCTAGATCCAGCAGCAATGTAGACATTGGGTAAATGACCACTAATGGTTTTGGCTCCATTGCCGACATGATTAAAATGAAAGCTTGTATTGTTGGTATAAGAAATCGTTGTTGCCCCAGACTGAAAACAAATAGGCCAACCCGTTCCTCGAAAGTAGACTTGTGTATTGTCCATGAAACGATTGGACATTCCCCAAAAGCGACCAAGGTTCATACCAATATTTTGTGTTCGAATAGTACTCCCACTGTACATTTTTATTTGATTGGCATAGAGCGAATCTACAAAAGTATAATCGGCACTAGAGTTAAATAAAACGCCTGTTTTGATCGCTACATTATTACTGGTAAAGGTATTTCCTGTTCCATATAAATGCAATCCACGGGTAATCAAATAACCTGCTGAGCCACCAATTACTTCTGCCACACCATTATTAACTAAATTTACATCGCCCATGATTCCAAGCGGGTAAACAACATTTAATTTAAAATTGGCAGGAATACTATTCCAGTCTAAGTTGTTGCAAGTCCCCACGCCATCATTAAGAACAACGGTCGTTCCAGATAAAGCATCACAATGGACATTGGTAAATGGGCTAGGCACTTGATTCATGGCCGTTCCAGAACCGTCAAACCAGTTGGCAGGATCATTCCAAGAGGTAGGGGCAGTGATAGAGGTAGGTCTAAAGTAAAGATCTGTAGGACAACCTACTGGAGCCGAAATCGTCATGTTGGTATTGTTTCCAGCATCTTTACTATCAGCAACAACATAAGAACTACCCGATCCTATATCTGCGGCCACACGGCTCAAAATTAGATTATTTAAATGGAGCACTCCACCAGGTGTTTTTTTGCGCAAGATCATGCTTGTTGTTTGATGCATGCCTTGTATATAGGCAAATTGAGCACAACCTGTAGGGCCAAAAAAGTTATCCGTTTCAACTACTCTGTTGGCTGCGGTTAATAACATGGCTCCATTTCCAAGCACCAGTGTATTACAAGAAAGATTGGCGTTTTGCAACACACTATTCCCTGCAATGTTTAGGTAGTTACAATTAATTTTACCGGATAAACTTCTATGGGCAAAACCCAAGTTAACCGAAATAGAATCGAAAAGAACAGTGGATTGAAAGGTAGTGATTTCCGTTAAACCCCACAAGCTTGACGCCTGAATATGAATGTGAGAACCAGTGGCGCTTAAGTTGGTTGCAGGAGAAAAGTTATTGACATTAAAAAGACCAGGATACCACCCTTGAACACGTAGATAAACACTAGAGTTATCTAACGTTAAGCGCCTAGTTGTTCCAATATAAGAACGCAAACCATCGGCATTGATCGTTTGTCCATTGCTGTTAAAATGACCTTCTTTGTGCTCAATTATGCCCCCTCTTGGATCGTAGGAATAACTAGCATTGTTATTATAAATATTGTTTAACACAAAATCAGATAACAAGCGCAATTCTGCGACAGGATCTAAAGAAATGACAAAAGAATGCACGCGCATATTGTGTCCTCTAGCATCTAAGGTGTAGACATTGGAACCTGTTCCTAAAAAATTAAGGTGGCCATTGAAGTTAAAATCCATTTTGCCTAGATCAGTCAGGGTAAGATTTCCAAAAATATTTAGATCAAGCGCATTGGTTGTTCCAGTTAATTGTGGCTTGTTGGCAGGTAAAATACTATTGTCCCAAAGCATATTTTGACAATTAGAATTCTGATCTATATTGACAATTTTGCCAGGGACGCTAAATGCGGGCGCTGTAAAAAATACATTGTCATTAGAACGTGGTGCTTGGCAAGGAACATCAATATTGCTAAAGGCTCCAATTCGCCAGTTACAAGGATTGTTGTAGTTGTTGTCAGCATTTCCGACCCAGTACAAATCTAGGTTGGGTACACCACCAGTAATAGTATTGCAGGTACATTGGCTGTAGGATAGGGGGATGAAGGAGATGGTGCTCAATAGTAAGGCACCAAATAGGCGTAAAAACTGCTTCATAGATAGCGGCATTTAAGAGGTGATGAATTGTTGCATAATGAGTAGCACTTAGACCAGCTTCTATTTCTGATAACAGAAAAGAAGTGACGTGTGTAATAGGATGAAGTGCCAAGGAAGGACGGGAGTATTAATAAAAATACGAGGGAAGGTAGTGGTTGTTATTTTTAGAAAGGAGTGATTGGAAATAGGAACTAAAAGACAGCTGAAATTATACTAAAATAATTGCGGTAACAAATATAGTTATTTTTTTTGAATAAATGCAAACGGTTTTATATTCTTGAATAACAGTGCGGTGGAGTAGGCTACCTTCAATTAATGTTATTATAGTATAACAATCAAATATTTTCTTACTCCCAAGCAACAGCACAGCGGGGGAGACTGGCTTCAATTAAGGCTCGTTTTTCTAGAGAAATAGCATTGTTGAGTAGATTCAACTTACGCAAGTCAGCCAACTCAAGGAGTGAAGGAGGTAGATTAGATAATTGGTTGCCATCTAAGTTAAGGTGGTTGAGACGGACCAATTGCCCAATAGATTCTGGTACGGTTTCTAAATCATTGTACCCAAGGTCTAAGTAGATTAATTTTTTAAGTTGGCCAATAGCTTTAGGGATCTCTTTTAAACGATTGTTTTCTAAATGTAATTCCTTTAAATTTTTTAATTGCTCAAAGGAAGTGGGGAGCTGTGATAGGTTATTCAAGCGCACATCTAAGTATGCTAATTGACTTAGTTTTCCAATCGATTCTGGCAAGCTAGAAAAAGAATTGAATCCGATATTTAATTCTTGTAAGGCACTTAGGCTCTCAAAAAACAAGGGCAATATAGCGAGTTCATTACTACTAATATCTAAATGAGTTAAGTTGCTTAGATGTATAATGTTTTGTGGTAATAATTGCAACTGGTTGGCACTTAGATTCAAGGTCTGCAATTCTTTTAACAGGCCAATTTCTTCAGGAAGACTCACTAAGCGATTGTGGCTGAGGTTGAGATGTTTTAGATGGATGAAATATCCAATCCAATAGGGCAGTTCTTCTAAGTTTTTAAAACTCAAATCTAAGCTTGTAAGTTGCCTAATGTTTTCAATGTTTTTAGGAATGTAATCAATTTCGTCCCAGTCCATTTGGAGGATTCTTAAATTGGACAACTCTCCAAAGGATTCTGGCAAAGAAACCAATTCAGAACCTCGCAAATCCAAATACTCTAAACTAGATAACTCTCCAAAAGAAGAAGGAAGCATTTGAAGTTTGTTCCATTGAAACGTGAAGCGTTTAAGATTCGACAAATTACCAAAAAAGGCTGGTAATTGGATCAAAGTATTGGCCGAAAGGTCTAGAACTCTTAATTGAGTAAGGTTACCAAAAGAATAAGGCAATTCAAAAATCTTGTTTCTAGATATATGGAGCACTTGGAGTTGTTCTAGATTTCCTAAGGAAGTAGGCAAGGCTCTAAGTTGATTCCCTTCCAAATCTAAGTATTGCAATTGATTTAATCGATCAATAGATTCAGGGATGCCTGTTAGTTGATTTTTAGAAAGTATTAATACTTTGAGTTTTGGAAAGCGCAAAATAGATAATGGAAATTCGTTTAAGGCTTGTTTATTTAGATCTAGTACTTCTGTTTTGGGATTCAATTCTGCTATAGATTTAGCCAATAAAAGGAGTTCCCCTAAACTATCTAACCAATAGTGATGTTTTCCCTTTTGTACAACGGCATGTGCAGTTTGGGAGTCAAAAGGAAGTGCCATCTGATATTCGTATGGAAATAAAAGATTTCCTTTGGAATCAAGGTAACCATACTTTCCATTTTGGTAATCTAAGACCATTTTTTTGTTGCCAAATGGATAGTTTCCTTGTAGACGCTCTTGATGTAGTAGACTAAATAAGGCGCTGATTTTTTTCTGTATGATCGCAGAAAAATTGGGATCGCAAACCTGAACGGCTTGATAATGCGCTAGTGCTTGCGTATATTCTCCTTGAAGGGCATAATAATTTGCATTTTCTAATAACTCTTGGCAATTAGGTGCAGCAGTTTGCGCTACTAAGGATAGTGGCGACAAAAATAATAATAAGAATGTCTTTATTATTCCCATAAAATATTGCTCATTGAAAGTAGGTCGTTGTTTTAATTTAATGGAGTTTTGTAATAAAGGTCACTTTTTAGGCTAATCTAATTGAGGGTTAAAGAGTTTTAAATACATTACTTCGTAGAAAAATTATATCAGTTTGATTATCAACCCCACGAAGTATTAAAATAAGAACGTATGAAAATATAATATTGTACCAGCTATATTTTGATATGAAATATTATTTGGAAAGGATTCTTCTAAAATTCTGTTTTCCAAATTATAATATGTGTAAAAGTATTCTGATCGGTTTCGATTTGGTTTAAATTAACAATAGCTTCTAGGAAAATTCAAGTTCTAATAGTATCTTTGTTGCTACAAAAGTGTCATTCTTTTTTTTTGCTCTTTTACAAGCCAGCGGCTCAACTCTCTCAATGAACGTAGAGACGGACGTCGAAACAATCTGTCAAAGCGCTATTTTTTAGTTAAAAGAATCTAACTTAGAATAGTTGTTTTAGCTTAGACACTGTCTAAAAATACAAATTTTTATGAATAAAGTTATTAATAAGAATAGAATTATAGGAGAACGTATAGGAGCTAACTTTGGTCCATTGATGATCGTTTTTGCTCAAATACATGGGAATGAACCCGCAGGATATAAGGCCGTGGAAGAGTTGTTTAAAGCAATCGATGCTGAATATTTAAAGAACCCTAATTTTCAATTTTGTGGAAGAATTATTGCCCTGCAAGGCAATGTAAAAGCTGCTCAGCAAGAAGTTCGATATCTAAAAAAAGATTTGAACAGAAGCTGGTTGCCTAAACAAATTGACCGTATTCGCAAAACAGACGACCTAGCACTTTTAGACCCAGAAGATCAAGAAATCAAAGAGAACTTAGACTTAATTGAGGCTTATATTGACTTGTGTCGACCACCAAGAGTTGTTGTTTTGGATTTGCATACAACAACAGCACATGGAGGTATTTTTACCATTCCATCACAAAATGAAGAGGCACGAAGAATTGGCTTGAGTATGCATGCACCTGTACTGCACGGGTTTTTGGATGGGTTAAAAGGAACTACCTTGCATTATTTTTCTAAAGAAAATTTTAAGGTAGATATGAATGCTGTTTGTTTTGAAGCAGGCCAACATCAGAGTGAAGATGCTTACAAACACGCCGTTTCAGCAATCCTTCAGTGCTTTAAATCCATTGGTGGATTTTATGCTAAAGATATCGAAATCAAACACGATCAATTATTAGAAGAACGTTCAAAAGGCCTCCCTTTAGAGGCAAAATTAATGTATGTTCATCCAGTGAAGCCAGAGGATAACTTTAGAATGACAGCAGCTAAAATATACAATAATTTTGACCCCATTTCTAAAGGTGAAATACTAGCTTATGATAAAAATGGACCAATTGAGTCGCCTTATGATGGCTTAATTTTAATGCCACTTTATCAAAAACAGGGAGACGATGGTTTCTTTATCATTCAAGAAATGACAGCTCGTTCAATAGAAGAACAACACTTAAATTCAGTTGCGTCTAAATATTCTTAAAACTTAGTGGTGTTGATTGTATTTATCTATAATAGATAAAGATGACCTACTTTTTTTAATTTTGATAATCAAAAATATATCTTATATTTATAAAAGACCCCCCAAAACTACGGTTCAATTTAGTAGAATTTAAATCTTAAATTCATAGCACAAAGAACTACTCATAGACTTATTAGTAAATAAGTAAGTTTTAATTTAAAAAATATTCCTAAAATGAAGAAATCTATCTCACAGAATATTGATGTGGTTTATTGGGTCAACACCTATGGCGATGAATTATATCGCTACGCTTATGCCAAAACAGGAGATCGCCATATTGCGGAAGATTTGGTTCAGGATGCTTTTTTAGGTGCTTTACAAAGTGCAAAACAAGAAACTTCTATCCAAAATCAAAAATCTTGGTTATTCTCTATCCTTAGAAATAAGGTGGTTGATTATTATCGAAAAATAGAAAGAGAAAAAAAACAGAATGCCAACCAATACAGTGAAGAAGAACTGGATGTGAATACGCATTTTATTGGAATGGGAATGTGGCGAAAGGATGCAAAAAATATGTCTTGGAGCAATACGGAAAATCTATCTACAGATCAGGAATTTAATGCGGTATTAGATGCTTGTTTGACCAAGCTACCAAGTCATTATCAGACCGTTGTTCGCTTGAAGATAATGGAAAATGAGGCAACAGAGGTTGTTTGCCAAGACTTAGGGATTAGTAATGCTAATCTTTGGCAGATTATCCATCGCACAAAGTTGCGCCTGCGTGCCTGTATCAATAAGCATTGGTTTGAATCTTAACTATATCAAAGAATATGTATACCTGCAAAAAAGCAACCGAATTAATCGAGCAAGAGGCGACAGAATCCCTTTCCCTTTTAACTAGAATGCGTCTCAAAATGCATTTGATGATGTGCGGAACCTGCACCGCTTACAAAAAACAAAGCCAATTATTATCTATTTGGATAAAAAATAAAAAAGGCTCAAATGTAGATACAGTCGTGCTTTCAGAAGATTCTAAGAAAAGAATAATAAAAAAGTTGAAAAATAATTGAATGGATTTGTAAGGATTCTGTCATTTTTGCGACTTTATATATGAAAGACAGTCCAAGTAGTGTTTTTTACGCTACTATTTTATCCATTATAACTATAAAGAAAATGAAAAAGTCAAAATTACTTCTGGTGTGCTTTGGAGCATTATTTATTTCTTATGTAAGTCAATCTTGTGCGGAACCAGATGATGCCTTAACTGAATTTGTTGCAGAGGCATCTACCTTTACAGGTTATGCTTCTTGGCAAAAATTTACTGAAACAGGTATTAATACTACTTTAGGTCCTTCGGCTCATGGAGGACAAGATTCTACTACTATACGAGATATCTATTACAAAGATTCACAAGATCCAGAAAATGGTATGTACCCTGTAGGAACCGTTATTTATAAAAATATTACAAGTCCTGCTGGTGCGGATGACCATTTTGCAATGGTAAAACGTGGAAATGACTTTAACCCAACGAACAATGATTGGGAATGGTTTATATTAGATGCTACTGGTGGAATTACTACACGTGGTGGTGTTACAATGGGATGTAATGGTTGTCACTCTGGTGCAACAACTGATTACAGCTTTATCAAATAACGATAAAAATTAAGTTTGGTTAAATAGAAAGTGTGTTTGTGGCTGTTGAGAAACAGTCATAAGTTTGTTCGATTCTTGGTTCTTGATGCAGGTTATGGCATTGAGAACCGAGAATTTTTTATTTTAAGAACGTGCTATCGGTTAAAGCATGTAGAAATTGCACCAAACAGTCTTTTTCTTCTTGGCTTAAATTTAAAGGTTCCTGAAGTAAGGTGTCTGTATTAATAGCGCCATGAACAAAATCCTTTGGATTATCATAATAATCAACCACCTCTTCTAAGGTCGTAAACATGCCATTGTGCATGTAAGGAGCAGTAACAGCAATGTTGCGCAAACCTGGCACTTTCAACTTTCCTAGATCGGTAGAATCTTGCGTTTGTTCAAAACGACCAATGTCTCCTAGCGTATCGCTAGCATTAAACAAGCCAATGTTTCTAAATTCATCTCCTGTGAAATCTGGCCCAAAATGACAATCAAAACACTTTGCCTTTTCATTAAAAATCTCTCTACCTTTAATTTGTGCTGCTGTCATAGCGTTTGCATTTCCTTTCATCCACTCATCAAAAGGGGAATCTCCTGGAGATTCTAGCGAAAAAACAAAGGCTCCTAAAGCGGCTGCAAGTGTAGCAGAATCTGGATTGGTGCCATAAATTGCTTGAAAAGCCGCTTGATAATGGCTGTTGTTCAATCGTATTAGGAGTTCAGGAATAGATAAATCCATTTCAATAGGATTGTGAATGGGCATCAAAACTTGTTCTTCAATAGAGCCAGCTCGACCATCATAGAAAAAATAAGGTCTAGAGAGCATATTCATAGAAGAAGGCGTGTTGCGTGTGCCTGCTTGATTCCTAACCCCTGGGCTAAAGGCAAGCGTATCGGCAAAGGCAAACTCAGGTCGATGGCAAGAGGCACAACTGATGGTGCTATCTTTGGACAATAATGGGTCAAAGAAGAGTTGTTTACCCAGTTCTAATTCTGTATTTGGTATTTCAATAGAAATAGTGGACAAACTAATTAAAGCTATAAAAAGCAGGATGCTAATGGACTTCATGCACAGTTTTTTTACATTTTTTAGGCTCTTTTATTTCAAATCTTCTACCCAACCCCACATTTCTCCCGTCTCAATTTTTTTGAGATGAGGAACCGAAATGTTAAATTCTTTGGCAATCATTTTTCTACGATTTTTACTTTCTTTCAATCGCTTTCTAATTAATTGAACCCTAGCAGCATTGAGTTTGTAATGAGGGTTTCGTTTTCTTTTTTGAGGATCAAAGACACCAAGCTCTGTCATAAAGACAGTCATTTCTGCTTGAGTCATCCACTTTAGATTTTGGTGGAAATTATTCTCCATATTTCGATCCATATGTATGACAAAAGTTTGATCTTCATGATCTTTTTGAATCCATTCTTCTGCAATTAATTTATGAAGATAAAAGCGTTTTTGTTTACGCTCTTTAAGAAAAATATTAACAGCAATAAATCCTTGGGGCAATTTACATCCTTTTAAGAATTTTTCCTTCTCCGTTATTTTGTCAATACTTTTGATTCTTCCATAGTCAGAAACATAATAGATTTTGCCCAAAGTCTCTAATTCAGGCCTTACAACAGCCCATCTTTCGTTCCAGTAATTACTTTGATTATTTCCCATTGTTATACTTGTTTAATCTTGATAACTTGTGCTCAGTAGAGCGTAGCCAAAAATGACTTTTAATTTGGGGTTTTAGGACAGAGAGGATTTAAAAGAGTGGTTCATTTTTTTCAATTATAGACAATACTAGTGAAACCTTCAAGCATTAAATCAAAATTATCGTTCAATTTCGTCTTTTTTACTATTATAAGGTTTGTTTTAATCCCTTTTAGTATTTCTTTTGTAGAGAAGTTTTAAACTCATAGGTACACGTTTTGTTCTTATTATCCCAAATATCTCTAATTTTTTGTAAAGGTTCATAATAAGTTATTTGTAACTATTCAGCATTTGCTGAAATTAAATAATTTTTTTATTTTGTGAAATGCTTCCACAAGAAATACAAGAACT